>JASAOG010000074.1:1300000-1550000 GCA_030265305.1 Biomphalaria pfeifferi
CATTTTATAACTTAAAACAGATTTCTGCAGCCTCCTATCGATTTACCAGGAGCTCCTGGAAATCTGAAATTGCAAAATGTACGAAAAAGCCCTGGAAATATCAGAAAATTATTAAAATCTTTAGAAAACTCATACAAATCTCCAGAAATATATAGACAAAAATTGTCATTTTGGGGTGTCATTCTATATGGAAAATGAAAATCCTACACGTGATTAAAAAAAAACGGTATTATCCCGTAATTTTGGAATCTGGTGAAAGAAGCTTATTGGAGTCTCAAACAAATGAAGAATTAGGTGAGGTCAACACTTCTCCTAGATAGATTGAAAAATTTGGTAATTCTTGCTATTGAGCGTGATCTATGTAGGAAATACAATTTTTATGATATACTGTATGATTTCGCTACATGCAAGGCTTGTAAAGTAGTTCTGTACGTAGTAAAGAATTAATAAAATGTAAAGACGAATACAATTTCTAATACAAACTCTTAAATTTCACTTATTATCTGTATCCCTACCCAAACTTGGCCCCGCGAAATCTGTTTCGCATAGGGCCCTGCTATTTAGTGACGGGTGAACACAGAGTAGATTACTTGTTCCCCCCCCCCCTTTTGTTTTGCCGCTAGGGGTAGAAATAAAAAGAGTGATCTTTCCATGACTTCTTGGTCACAATTGTTATGTCAGGCCCTCCTATTTTGTGACGAGTGAATACTACTTGTTCTCCCCCCTCCTTTTTTTCCGTAGGGCAACTCTAGTCTAAGTTGCAGATTTACAAGAGTGATCTTTCCTTTACTTCTTGTCCTAACTCTTGAGTAATGAAGAGAATTATATATATATAATTAGATAGATATAGATAGATATACAAATATAAATAGATACATCAACCTCAATTTAAAATTAGTAGAAAAGCAAAGTATTCTATCAAAACCGACTTTACTGTAGCCATCAATAAACTAAGCAATCAAATGTATTGTCTTTTTTTTATCATGTGATTCAATATCAAAATGTTCATTGGAATTTAATAAAAAAAATTACTAAAATTAGACTACATGCTTCGATAGTTATATATTTATCTTTTAAAGGTTAAGAGCACAATGGCATGAAAAAGCTGCACTAAAACAAGGATATCCTGATGTGAACATATCCTGCTAACATATCAAGTAACAATTCAAATAGATCTTCAACATTGTCCTTCTGTAAACTATAGATATAGTTATGCCCTGCTGTAGTGCAAAATATAAATTAATATAATAATCTAGATCTATATTTGGAATGCAACAAAATTTTAAGAACAGATTAATTTCATGTAGAACAGAAACAAATGTATAAAATCTGTGTTTTAAGAAATCAAGCAACAAAAGAAGATTAAGTACTGTGGCACATTTGTTTTTAGATGAGACTTATTTCTAATATTATTCAGGGAATAAAACACTTTTGATTGTTGCCACTGACATTTAGTTCTTAACAAGTATAGGATGCTGTCCAATAATTTCTTTTTCTAGTTCTCAAAAAAAAAAAAAAGAAAAAAAAAAGTGTCATATATAATATAATGTGCAAACTGTGAATAACATGGCTAGCTCAAAAAGAAAATAGAAATTTCTAAAAACCAATGCAATCAGTGTAGAAATTGGTAGAGTATTCGCTTTTCAAAAGTGTTGGGTTGCTAGGTAAAATAAGTTTGTAGGAAGATGGAAGGCATTCAAAGTTTGATTCTGATTTGTACAAACATCTCTATATATATAATTCTCTTCTTCCCTCAAAAGTTTAAACAAGAAGTAAAGGAAAGATCACTCTCTTATTTCTGCGGAAAGTCCACGAGAAAACACAAGAGTAGTGTTCACACTACGGATGGCTGCCTGAGAGCTGGACTGTCGTTTAAACTTATCAAACCCTGCCTGCTTCCATCCTCCTTTGTTCTGTGGAAGGTTTGGACTAGAAAGTAAACTATCTTTAACTCTGACGGAACGTTTGAAACATTGTAAAACATTTTACAAACACAATACAGCGCCGGACTTAACCATTGTGGGGACTATGCGAAACGGATTTCGCTGGGCCAAGTTTGGGTAGGAAGCGGACAATAAGTGAAATTGAAAAGAGTTTGTATTAGAAAGTAAATTCGTCCATATGCATTTTATCCATTCTTAACTACGTACAGAATTACTTTACAAACCTTGCGTGTAGCAAAGTCATAGAGTATATCATAATAATTCTGTTTCCTACATAGATCACACTCAATAGCGTAAGATTGGCATTTTCCATATTGAATCACACCCCAAAATGACAATTTTTGTCTATATATTTCTGTATAAGTTAAGGACTTTTTTTATATATTTTGCGATTTCTGGAGATTTCCAGGAGCTCCTGGTAAATCCACAGGAGGGCGCTGCAAATCTCTTTTAAGTTATACAATGGTTTAATTTAATAATGTATACACCTTGAATTAGAGCGGGTCCTATAAATCTATATATATAATTCTCTTCTTCGCTCAAGAGTTTGGACGAGAAGAAGAAGTAAAGGAAAGATCACTCTTATTTCTGCTGATAGAGTTATCCCACGAACTTTACGAACCTTGCATGTAGCGAAGTGTATCATGAAAATGTTATTTCCTACATAGATAACGCTCAATAGCAACAATTAATGAATGTTTCAATCTATCTACCAGAATTTGTGAACTAAAGTAATTCTTCATTACTTTGAGGCGCAAGAAGCTTCTTTCACCAGATTACACAATTACGGTTAATGCATAATGCCGTTTGTATTTATCGCCCGTGGGATAGGCATTTTCCATATGAATGACACCCAAAATGACAATTTTTGTCTATATATTTCATGAGATTTGTATGAGTTTTGAAAAGATTTTTAATAATTTCTGGAGATTTCCATGACTTTTTCATATATTTTGCTATTTCAGGAGATTTCCAGAAGCTCCTGGAAAATCAGGCGGCCGCGAGTAATCTGTTATAAGTTATAAAATGGTTTAATTTAATAATTTACACATAGATTTAGTGTGGGTCCTATGAAAGTGTGTGGCCCACTGCAGTCGGATAGGTTGCTGTGGCCTATGGCCGTCCCTGCAAAATAGCGCGTATACTACGCCGCCGGTCGACTAGTATATTTATATTTTAATACATCATACATTGTGTTTTTAAACTAATTTAAATTATAACCATTTTTATAGAAATAGAGAAATAGAAATTTTATAAAAATTCTTGTATATTAAGTCGCTCAGGTCTATTTTCACAAACACAGGACAGAAATAAATTTTAAAAAGCCACATCAAAGAAAAAAAATCCAGAAAAAGCCCAATATCAAGATCTTTCTATTCCACTTTTTTCACTCCTGCTCCTCCCCCGACCCACCCACCCCAACCCAGAGAATGTTCTAAAACTTGGATCTTTTCAAAATTTTAGTAATAAATAAAAATTAAATACACATACTTGCTAGACAAGACTAAAGAAAATTTATTAACTAATAACTGAACTAGATTCTATTAAAAGGCATTTTTCTCAAACTGTGGGGGCTGGAGGACCCAGCATGCTAGCAAAGGGATGCAAATGCAGTCATGAATTTTCTCAAGGACAAATTTCAGTTGCATTTATTTCCATTGTAGTAAAAGTGACATTATTCTGAATGTTAAAAAAAGTAAATTGTTTCAACTATGTAACTGAGGTTTATCTCTTAAGTAGGACCTTTCAATCTATCTTAATGGAAGGCGTAAAGATTCAAAACAATTTGAAAAAGATAGATATCTTTTAATATAATTTCAATGTCCTTGCCAATGCAAGAGTCTAGGTACATGTTAGTAGCAAAATTTCTCCCAAGAGAAGAACCATTTTTTTCTGTTGATATCTAATATACTTTAGCCTGAAATAAACAGACCCTCCTCAAAAACATCTTGATGAACATGAGAATGGTCTTACGACAAACAAACCCATTTCATATATTTACATGTTCTACTGCCTTTATTGCACTCTTTTCATTACATTATTGTTGACATTTTCATTTACCATGAAAATGAAAGAATTTCAATTTCATGGGACTTAAGTGCAGTAAACCACTGATGGAGCTTGCATTTAAAGACTAAAGGGGGGAGGGTATAATAAAATTATAAATATCTTTGTCAGGGCTAAGGATGGGGAACAGGAGGGGGTATCAAAAGTAAAATTGGAGAAATACTGACTGTCTCTGCCTAGATAAATATTATTTGAATACATCTAATCTAGTAGACTAGACTAAATCTAGATTACACTTACATACAGTGTAGTCTAGATTAGACTCTTGTCTCTGTGTCTACACTAAAGTACTGTAAAGACATTTTAAAACTAGACACTAGTCTATTATAGTATAGACACTCTCTTGATCTAAAGGAATAAAAGTTAATATATAATACATCTACTTGTGACTTGTCTTTTTTAGTCTAGATTTCTAGAGCCTAGATTACATTTAAAATGAAGTCAATTTACCTTTGGGTCTATTTCATAATAATACTGTTGAGTCCTAATCCATCGAGAGACTAGATGATCCCGAACTGTGTAGGCCAGAGAGAAATAATAGTCCCTTGGAGTGGCAACATTACGGTCCTTTACTAAAGTATAATGAAGATGCCTGTTGAACGACTTTTTAATAGTAGCTACATTTTCTACCGGTGCAATTCCTCGTATACTGATTTGTTTACGCCTGTCATTATCGTGCTGTTTGGACGTCATTTTGGAAGAATAAAAGAAGCGAAATCCACAGGGAACAAAACACCCTGACTTCTGTTTGTTCCCTTACAATTTTGTATTTAATCTAATCTTAAATACCAATGTCACAGACTCAATATAATACAGTAATCTGCAAGGCCAGCAGTCTTATATGACACAGGTAGTCTAGACCTCTAGGAGTAGGTCTATATATAATGATACTGAAGGCTTCAACCGAATTAGTCTCACCTTGACCCTCAAGGTCGGTCAATATTATGTGAACTTTATTTTTACCAGATTGGCGTTTTTTGTCAAAAAAATAGAAGTTTTATTTTTCAGACTGAAGTAGACAATTAAGATATGAATTTGTTTTTAACTCAGAGCTTGGATTAGCATTATGTTATTATGTTTTAATAATAATTATTATCATCAACTAGATAATATTTCCTAAATTTTTTTATGTGAACTTCATGACAATAAAATATATTCTAAATAAAATTGGCCAGTCAAAGTGCTCTAATGTCTGGTAGCCTTCTAGTACTTTCAAGGTAAACGAAAAGATCATATATAAAAAAAAAACAAAGTTGAAGAGAAAAAAATGGGTGGACCGGGAGAAGTATGTTAATCAAATTAGAAAACCAGAAAAACTCATTAGATATATTTATTTATTCGCTGAGATTACCTGGACGTAAACACGTGTTTAAAACAAGTAAAAAATGCGAATATCGTCTATTATAGCTCTAGATAGACTAGATATATTTAGCTAAGTAGTTACCAAGGCCAAGAGATGCAGATTAAATAAGTTATAACGCAGTTTGCCTAGTCACTGATATTATAAGCTTATCACGAAGGTAGTCAACTCTGGTAGTAAAGTCTAGACCTAATGTTACTTTTTAAAAATCTTTTCAAATAGCCACGGGAAATATTATTATTATTAATGTGTAGCCTACTTATCTATTAGGCGGCGACTAGGCCTATATATTAACGAAAATACCACTGATCCATCACGAGGATCTATCGTACGTATCCCCGCATCAAATTTCGCAGGCCACAGAGTGCTTTTACATACTAGGTGCTCTCCAAAAACAATTTTTGACATAGGCCCATATACGCAACCTGATTGCCGCAATTCTCGAAAAACCGCAAGCTCTTGTCTATCAAACCTTTGTATTTTATTTTCGGCATTTCCCCAAAAGGCCGCAGTATTAATTAGAAAGCATTTTTAAAATATCACAAATTCTGTATTTTTAAAGCAATTTTTTTTTCTTTTTCCTTAAGTCTACTTACGTCATTTCCACTTTCTTTTAGACGCGGTATAAATAATAAAAAAAAAAAAATTAAAATCCTAATAGCATTAATAAATGAGATCTAGAGTTTTTTTTTCCTGTTTTTTTTTTATTTTGAGAGAGAGAGAGAGAGAGAGAGAGAGAGAGAGAAAGTAGTGGTACTTTGTAACACTGTCAAAAACAATAATAAAAATTATAATAGCATTGAAAAGATAAATCTAGATCAATTGTCATTTTGCTACATTCAAATGGGGTCAAATAAACGAATACAATTAATAAAACTGAATCGATATGGCTTTTTATTTAGATAATAAAATACCAAGATAAATGCAGACACTGAAACGGGAATGTGTACGAAAGACTAACTTTTTGTTGTTGCCTTGGGGGGGGGGGGGGGGGGGGGGGGCGGATAAGTAAAAATGCTACTAAAATTAATGGTCCAAAATATGAAGACGTGTATACTTCGGGGGGGGGGTGAGCATTATGAACCGGGTCTTTTCAAATAAAGTCAAAAGTTTATGTGGGAGAAATGACGATGCGCAGGTAAAAAAAAAATGGGGTTACCAGAGACTGAAAGACAGAGAAGAGAGAGCGGACTGTGAAATTTCATTGTAACAGGCCTACACTAATTCACGGGCTAAAAATGTATGTTGGGTTGATAGTTACAACATAGCCCGTTTAATTATTTAATTTTTTTTAAATGGGAGTTTTCAAGAAAGAGTGAGCGGGACGTGGGATTTCATTGTAATGATAGCCTACCCTATTTCACGGGCTAAAAAAGTACGTCACGTTGGTCGTTGATCGTTAAAATGATATCCGTTTAACGGCCATAATAAACAATATAAAGCCTGTGAACAAATCAACGGGCTATCCAGTTCGTAGGCTATTGCTAGTAATAGGCCCCTAAATATGCTAATATATTCTTACAATAATAATGGGTGTTCTTAAAAACTGAATTTTCGATTTAAAAAGTGTGCAATTTTCTCTTGAGTCAGTCGAAAGACAGACCCAGATCTATTATTAGGGGCCTAAGTTGCGTCGTTGTGTAGCCTATACCTGCCATAATCAAATAGTGTGGCTGTTCTCTCCAGCACTAAGATAAAGACATATTTCTTATTTCATATGCTAGGACAAATTCATAAACGTATGCCTACTCCTTTCCTAGTGCCATTAGATCATGGAACGGGTTGCCTGAATCCGCTAGGAAATCCAATGACTTTGCCACTTAGTAGTGTTTAAGTCTTTAATTAGGTCTAACATGCACGACTAGATTTAACACACGAATATGCATAGGACGTATAAATATCTTTTTTTTTTTTTTTTGAAATGTATAAGACAAGTTATAATAAAGCTCTGCCTAAATCTAGGAGACATTATATCTCATGCGTTCAAAGTGCTTTCGGCTACACTCTATTGTCATAAAAGGTGTTTTGGGAAAGTCTTAAATCTTATGGTATTATAATGTCCATTACACCCCCAACATGGAACTACTGAAAATTACCATCACATAGAGAGAGATAGGCTAAATTATATAGGGCACAATACGGTACATCCACAGACCTATAATATATATGGGTCTGTGGGTACATCACTGTCCTCTTCTTTAATAGGAAAATAATAAATAGCGCGTTAATACAAATGACTTCGAAGTTAATCCCAGTGCCGTATTTAAACTTGAAAAGGCCCTAAGTTATCAATGAAGAAATGTGATCCTTTGGGGCCCTTAATAAGTACCGATATTATATGTCAGTGCTAAATATTTCTTGGGGACACTAAGCTGTATCTTGTGTTGCCTATAGGTAAATACGGCCCTGCATAATCCATTGACGCGAAGAATGAAATCTGATTTACAGTCACTTATTCCCAGACACCGAATGTTCACCTTCTAATAATTGTTGGTAGATTTTGTTCTGTTTTCAAAGTTATTAGAACGCATGTTGTACATCTTCTAGAAAGATCCTTTTTCCAGCCAGGAACTTGTTAAAAATTAGCCAATGTTTACAGTGTTTATTCATTATAAACACAGAGAAACTCGGACATGTTACCCACATGCATGTCGGAAGAATTCCAAAGGACATGTCTTTGCTGTGCTTGAGAAAACCGGATACAAGAGACGTTCAGCTAAAGTACAGAGATGTCTGAAAGCGAGACTTAAGAACTACGGCTAACAATAAAACTATTTAGGAGGAAATTGTCCAACATCGGAACAGCTTGGAGACAAAATGTGCTGGCAAGGCCCGACTCTTGCACCTTGCAGAGAGCAAAAAAGTCTGAAGCGGCTTTAGACAAGAGAAAGAGGAAGTAAGCTGATAGCGCTTAGACAAAGTCATTCTCACGCAAGTCACAGCAGAATCTGCACAATTTACGGTGAATTATTCTATACATAGGCTATACCTGTGATTTATCTGGGCTCACTGCATACATTGTCTTTCGATACAGGAGCAGCCCTATAGGTATTTCTTCATCATAGGCCTACATTGAAGTTGTTGGTATAGGCCACTATAGTATTCATTAATCATATTTTTTAAACCTATATAAATAATACAAAACAATTAAATATGAATGAAGTGAAACTTTATCATTAGGTCTACCGGTGTATTCTATAACAAAGTTAAGGTTAACAATGTGCTGGTAAGTCTGGAGACTACGCGTTGGGATTCAGGAACTAAGAAAGATTATACCCCCACATTCCCCCCCCCCCCCCCCAATTATAGGCTACGTTAGCATATCATGAAAACGTCTACTTTCTGCATTGTTTGCTAAGTGACTTTCTGTGACGTAGTCGACACGTCAGAGGACATTTCTTTCAAACCTAAAGCAAACAATGGCAGCAAGGTGGCGCTGCTTACAATCTAGACAACGTGTAAGACGTTGAGTGTTCATGTATATAGTGTACTGTGTGAGTGGGCTAGGTAGTATTCACAATTTTTAGAAAGGGGCCTTTGTAGGTAGAGCTCTAGATGTAGGTCCAATGCGGCTATGGTGGTAGAGCGTAGGCCTATAAGAAGGTCATTTATGTTTGAGCTGATATTATTAATTATAATTTGAAGAAAGTGTTAAAAGAAAAATTATTTAAAAATCTACACCAGCAACACTACAACGCATTGGATCTATTTCTCAAAAGTAAGAGCGCGAGTTTTAAGAAGGGTTGAATCGGGCCGATACTGAAGTGTGAGAGGCTGTGACCGGCTTGATCGTCAGCGTGACGTCTAGTATTGGGCCCATTTTGTTTACGTCATCAGAAAACAATAGTAGTCTACGGCAGTAGGGAGAAATTTGAAATCTAGTTTCAGACGCTTCTAGCGTGAATACTTTGAAAGATTCTATTGAGAATTTGAAACTGTCAGTTTTTTTTAAAATTGATAATAATGTCATTTGTACTTGACTAGGCCTACATCTACGTATATAGGGACTTATAACTACACGTAAATACCCCTCCCCCTTCCTATTTGTCAGTTCGTCGCTCCCCACATCTATATATTTGTTTCACTGTGTCACTCCCACTCTGGCTATTACCATACGTCTCGAGGCGCTTCTCAATATGGTAGGCCCTAGTTGAAATTACACAGATAATAAATGTTCTTTATTTTTCTCATGACTCACTGTCTAAAGGCATCTTTCAAAGTAGACAATGAAGGGAGCACGAAGAAAGGGACGTCCAAAGAAAACCTGTCTGGACAGCGTAAAAGAATGGACCGGCCTCTCTCTTGATATCCTGCTAAAGACAGTTGCCGACCGGGAAAAGAGGAGGGATTTGGTCACGCTGTCACCGCGCCCCTACGACGAAAGTCTAAGGACAAATGATAATGATTAGCCACTAGACATAACAAATATTTTGTTGTTTATTCTTTCGCATTGATCCTGATTTAGTTTTTCTACATACAAATTTCAATAAACTTTTTTTAAAAAAAGTTCTCATTAATAAATGTCTACATTTTTCTTTTAAAATCCTATTGAAACAAACTATTGTTAGCATTAATATAAGTACCAAGCACAGAACACGTCTTTTTTTTTCTTTGCAACGGCACTGTTTAAGGCGTTTTCATTTCGATCTATGACGCAGAAAAAAACAACACACACACAGGAAGTGGCACAAGTTTGACATATCACCGCAGGTGTCGAGTCTTAAAAAATGTAATATTGAAATTCGATTCAAAAGTTCTGAGCCAAACTAAGAGTACACATAGAAGACTGCTGCAATGTGAGTGTATATAGTCCATGGAGGGCTCTGGCCTGCTTCCTTATCTTTTCATCTCCCATATTCAAACTCAGTTGTTGTAGATCTACCTCTACATCAAGCCAAATATATATTATAAATAGCCTACACACACAATATGAATATAAACATCTGTTTCTAGCATTTAGAATGACATTTTGATGTTGGTCTAGTTGGCCTAAGAGATATCAAGAGAGGCCGATCCATTTTATTTTTAGTTGTCCAGACAGGTTTTCTTTGGATGACTGATTGTTTGTTCTCCCTCCACTGTCCACCATTCAATTTCACTTTTTTTTTTGTATTTAAAAGGGGTTTGTTTAGAATGAATACTTATTTTAAAGTGAGAAAAAGAATGTGAAATTAAGAAGAAAAAAAAATGCATGTTCAAGATTGTCAAGTACATAGTTTTATTGGAACTCAGAACCATTTGTTTGTATATGAATAAGTAGAAATAACAATTGGGCAACAAAAGCTGATAAGATTTACAAGTAAAGTTTAAAAAAAAAATCACATTGTTCCCTCACTTATTGCAGGGATGTGTTCCAGACAACCCAACAAGAATTGAAAACCTCAAGTAGAGATGTCATAGTTATTTTAAATGAATGAAATCTGTTGCAATCATTTATTAACATTTACCATAATAGTTTTAATACAAAGACTGCTGCTAAATTGCCTGGGTAATCAACAGAGAAAATACTACTAGATTTTCTTTTGAATTAATACAGTTTAATATTTGTTTCATATATGTGAAATTCAATTGTTTAAATATATCTTTATATTTTGTAATTATTTTTCAGCACCATAAGAAAATGTTTATTTCAATGCAACAAGATGATTTTTGTTTTCATATCTGAGCCTATAGATGTTCAACTACAAAGCGAATTTAATTTTTCATATAATATAGATTTGGAATTATTTTTTTTTACTTAATAAGAAACTAGAATAATGTTTAATAAATAGTTTTCAATATTTGAATTTTAAAAAAAAATCTATTTTCTCCTTATCTCAAACAAGGAAAGTGAGCAGCATATAGTAGTCGAATCATTACATGAAATAATTATTTGATTCCATTTCCAGCAGGCACATTGTAAAGTATTAGAAAAAGAAATCACTTCATCTTCACATTTTGAACAGTAATGTAATTGTAAACTATTACACACAGTTAGCAGTAGACACATGCCAGAAAAACATGTAGAAGTTGAGAAGAAGATAAAAGCTCACTAGCCAGAAATGCCAGATTTTCTGCTAGAACTTTATAGAAATTACAAGGGGAAAAAAATTCAGTACATATTAAAATCTTTAAGTAATAATTATTTCAATGCAAACAAATAAAAATAAAGAATATTTATATTTACAGATACAACCCTAACAACTTGCATAATAATGTTTTTTTTTCTACACTATGAAATGCAGGGGACAGGAAGGAGGGTAAGATAAGCCAGGAGTGTAGAAACTACATGATTGACAAGTCACACATTGAGCTAATGAAAGAAAGGTAACAACAGCATGAGAACAATGTCAGTCAAATCTTGTTAAAGTCATTTGTGTGTGTGTGTATCAAGCATGTTCTTAAAAAAAAAAGTTTCAATGACATGTGATTCAAGATGACTTTCTTAAAAAAAAAAAAAAAAAAAAAAAAAAGACAACTATCACCAATAGAAGAAATTCATGCTAAGTAACAAAGACTACGAGCTGGACTCATAAATGGACCATTGGAATGAACTCTGAATAGCAAATCATGCACTAGCAGCCCTCTGTAGTACTGTTCTGAATAGTTAATGTTAGCAAAGTTATTTCAAGGTTTTGGCTTTAAATGGCAATAGATAAGTTCAAACACCTCCACCATGTGTAACTATGAAACAGACCAAATACACATATAATCAAACTTATGCACAATCCTATCAACCTAATTTAACCTTAAGATGCAAGCATTACCTTCTCAATTTCACCATATAATGGTGTAGAAGTGAATAAAAAAAAAACAAAAAAAAAAACTTTCATATCATACATCAATGATTTTCAACAAATATACATTTTTATTTGATTAAAGGCTAGAGCATTTGAGCTCCTTCCTTAAAAAGTTAATGATAAAAACTGTGGTCGCCAGTGAGTTACTATACAAGTCAAGAGAAAATGACTTACCCAATACCGGTATAGAATAATTAATTTCCAAATAATAGGCAGGAAGTTGAAAGAAATTATTTCTCTTCACCTCTGCACCAGGGGAACCATTGGTCATTTGGTCTAAATTGTGCAAAAGCGAACCACAGGAGCAATGTTTTGCTTAGTGATTGCCTACAACATCTGAGGGCACTTAATGAGCTGTCAGAGTTGTCAGGCTATTAACCTTTTTTTAAGGCATTCAAACCTCTTTTCTTCTTTCAATGTATGGATGGCTGTCCAGGTGTGGTCAAAACTACCAGAATTGGAAACACTAAAAAATTTATCACAAAATGATGAGTTCTAAAGATAATTTATGATTGCATATCACAGCTCAAAACTAAATAAAATGAGAAACTTTGGTAAGAATATTAAACAAGAATGTGTTTATAATGAATCACATTGTTTCGCATCATAATGATATTCAATCATAAAATAGGAGATGATACAATTTTTGTCAGCAGGGAAGTCAAAATTGACTATCTTAACAGTTTAAAAATAAAAATCTTTTAATAACATTTGTGCTTTGACAGAATATATATGTACGGTATTTATATTTGAAATATGTAACTTATTATGAGAGTCTATTGTTTTTATACAAATACAGAAATGACAGAAAAAAAAACCAGTTAAATAAGCAGTTGAAATATAAGAAAAAAAAACAACAGAACGTTAGAAGCAATCATAATCATAATCTTCTTAGAGTCTACTACAACACTGGTTCTTAGGTGCTGGTTCAAATAGCTGTAAATATAAAGGCAACTTTTATAGAAAGCTGTAAATCATTTATACACTTGTATATAAACTCTATATTGAATAGATGGTAATGTTGATGTATATCTTAGGTCCTTATTTAACTATTGCAAAATACTGATTTAAAATCAGATTCTAACCATTTTCAAGAAGTTCCATAGGGTAAGGTTTGATTCTTGTAGTTCTATGGATCTTCGAAGGTAATGCACATTAAATAGTTTTCAAGTAATGCTCCTTAACAATCTCCAATACGTGAAGAGGAAATGTTACAAAACAGTTTAAATATGCACACTTGTAGGACCCTAGTTCCCTGCCAAATTATACCATAAGCATTATGTGGGAAGTAGGAATTCCCCAATAAACCGAATATTCTGTTTATTTTGAGTAGAATTTCACACTCTTTAATACAACAGACTTTTTGTGTGTTTCTCACTATTACACTCTTTCCATTACTCTAGCTAGTAAAACAATCAAAGATGAGTATATCCAATGTGTTATAAATAAATGTTTAACCACAGTCTTCAAATAATTTACCAACATTAATAATGAAACACACATTGAGAAGTATTTAATAATTTAAAATATATTAATATAAAATAATTTAACATGATACAAATGTTAGAAGCATATAATCAAAATTAGAAAAAAACAAATAATAATACTGCAAATAAGGTCATAAATATAATAATAATGATGAAGCTTTAAGCTATCAATTGGCCAAGCTTCAAAACTGAGATCAAACTAACTGTTTAACAAAGTGTTTTTATATTCATTAAGTTTCAACAGAAACTAACAATAAATGAAATTTTTCAAAAATATAATGCAGAAATTCAAATGCAATAAAAAAACAACAACACAAACATTTTTTTAGATCAAATAACAAAAAAAAATAAGTAAGACGATTATGGGAAAAAAGTAATACATAAGGCATTTTAATACTTGGTATTTATTTTTACAGGCAATGGAAATAGTATTTTCTATGTATTCTATTTGAACCTAACATTAACTTAAGTACTGGCACTATCTTTTGTGGCAACTATAAATAGGTAGGTAGAGTATGAAAATATAGTTTACTTAAAAAAAATCTCCATAGATAAAGTTAAATTTTTTTTATTACTAAAGAAGAAACATTTAAGACCCAGTAGTAGATGCTAGATTATAAGTAAAGATAGATGTCATAGCATACAAGTTAGCAAAGTAAAATAATGGCTACAGGAAGTTTGATATAAAAAAGTTTGACCAAATATAGTTTCAAACATCTTTCTAGAGATTTTTTTGAATTTGCAGCTTTAAAATGAATTGATTCAATCAAAATCATAATTTATACTTTTTTTGTTATATATATGAAATAAAATAACACTTAGAAAGTTTTTCATTTTCTCTTAATAATCTCTATAAAAATATTGACAATGATAGTTTTGTATATTAAAATTTAAAAAAATTAAAAAAAAGTTGTGACAATTTTTTTAAGGACAATAAATATATAGATTTGTTTGGAAACATCAATAAAAGTTATACAATACCAATAACATGAAAGCTGGTGAATAATATAGACAAATGACTCCTGAAGAGAAATGTACTAGATTTACTCTAAGGCCTTCATTCATATTTAACTTTTGAGATGATTTTATATCTGAGTAGGACATCTATGAAATATCTTTGCTGATGATGATGAAGTTTAAAAAATAAGAAGTATAATATATCACAAAGAAACAAATGTTATGTTGAAGTGAAGTAATGGCACTAACACAAATGATGGCACAAGTACATGAACAATCTTTGGAATTAAATGAAGTAAAGAAGGCTACACATTTGAACTTACATTGAATGTTCACAATTTAATTTGTGGATGATTGGAAGTACTTATAATAAGTGTCATATTCTTACTGCAATTTGGAATGTTTGACTAAGATTGTCTGCTGTATATAATTAAAGGGGTTTATTACAATTATCTGTCTTTTTTTTATTGATTATTCCTGATTTTGTTTTAAAAATACAAAAAAATTGAACAATCAGTTATTAAAGAAGCTTTATCTCACTAGCACATTGTGAAACTGCTAAGTTGATGTATTATTAATTTTAATTGAAAAAGTTAATCAAATCACAGTAAGATAATCATCAATATGGGCTGCCATGGTGACCACTAAGTAGTTTGGAACCAATATAACTTGGTTTTAACAATTGAATAGTTAGGTATGTTTTGGAACAGCATTAGGATGCTTCCCCCCTCCTGCTGCCATCCCCTGCCATACTGCAGGAAGTTTTGAGGGGAAAAAAAGAGTCTACTTGTAAACCTCTTATAAAATTTTTTTTTTTTTTTAATTCAGTGATTCTTTAAAAAATCTAAGAAATTTATTTAATTTTTGCTAGCTATTCAACTAAATCAGCAGTCTCTAGATAGTGTTTAACCTCATATTCAAAGACTCAATGAATTAAAGTCTAAATAAGATCCTGTTCTAAACCCCAAAAAAGGCACCTCCCTTCCCTATTAGCATTGTTTAACAGAAATATTGGTTATGCGGAGTGTCCCTTCAATAATAATAAAAAAAGGATACAATTTAAGAGTATCAAAAAAATATAGCCAAAAAGTATAATCAACAATTTATAATGAATGTAAAAAATACTAACAGCATATCTTCTTAATAGTGGTAGTTAAGATACTGCATGACGATAAGCTTTACTAACTTTAGATGCTATGTTAGTGTAAGGGTCAGCTCACTGTATATTTTCAATTTATTTACAAAGCAACCAGAGCATAACATGGCAGGGAAAGGACCAATTTCAATCTAGAGGTTGTTTTTGGGAAATTCCTTATAGTTAGCAAGATATAAAAATAACATGGTTTAGATCTGTAAATATTACATCATCTTTCATGACAATATCAGATAAAAATAAATAAATATTTACCAGCATGTCAAACAAAAATACAGAGTTGAAATTTCCACTTGTCTCATAGTCAAACCTAAATCTATCATTGAGTATGATTCTCAGACTGAAAACATCTTAGTGATTAGTGGGATTGTGACGGAAAATTAGCAGATGAAATAAAAAAAATTATCACAAACTTTTCTGTCCGTAGTATATTTAAGGAAAGCACATGTAGCAATAAAATATTAACAAAAACAGTTTATTTAGTTGTAGAGAAAATGAGTCCAGCAGGGCTGTTAAAAAAGGGGGTAGTCATATTCACTGAACTTTAAAGATTTTGAGTGTTGAAAGTGTATCACATCTTTATCAGGAGAATACTGTTTATAAGACAAGGATCAGTTTAAAGACCATGACTGTAGATTTTCATACTTTGACTGCTGCACAGTGGATTACAATGATTTATTCTCCTCTTCCTGCAGCTCCAGGTGCATGTGGGTCAGAAGGAAGTAGGCGACGTCTTTATTTGTCCAATAAGAGGTGTGTGAGGTTAAGACAGACAGATAGCTGTTTTCCATTCTCTGCTCTTTCAGTTGAAAGTCTATGCGATATTCCAACTCTGAAAGCAATGGTGGTAAATAAGGATAAATGATATATATATATATATATATATATATATATATATAATATATTGTCAATAAATTCTATGTGTGCTAAACATAATCTTTTGAGTTTGATAAAAGTGTATAATGGCACACTCCACTACACAGAGTTTTGAGGGAAAATTGGCAGGGCATTCAATTTGTAAAATTCACAGAGATATTAAACCAGCAATCTATATCTATATGAAGAATAAATATGTAAAAATAGTTTTTCAAAATAATTATGTAAACATTATCTCACCTTTATAGCAAACTAAATTCTTAGGACATAGGTGAGTTAAACTAAATTTTACGTTTAATAAACTCCATTGTGGTTGCTTTCAATTAAAATAATGTCTCAATAAGAACTTAACAGAAAACTGACCACTATGGAAAAGACGAAACCTATACCACTAATTAATGTGTTGAAAAATGCTTTTTATATAGAAATAAAATGTTAGGATAACATTAGTTCCATCCCCCAAACATGTACACAGACTATGCCATTGTTTCCATCACCAATAGATGCATACATATGAGAGGAAAGAAACAAGCAATGAACTGATATAACAAAGATAGAATGTTTCAGTAGTTTCGTTATAAGAGAACAGAACTACAATGAGATATTTCTACTACCAGAAGACATAAGTTCATCAGTTTTATGCTGAGGGGATGAGGGTCAAAAATAACGTTCCATTTTTTAAAAAAATCTATCATTCATTAGTTATTAAGAGCAAAATAATCGCTTTTTTGAAAGGCAGGGAGAAGAGGGCTGACAAGGCTATTGGGTCACTTTGAGTTTGTGTGTGTAAAAAAAAAATGTGTACAATCTAGATGACCTTGATATAATTAAACATAAAGTTTAAAATTATTTAGAACTAGTTAGAAGGTCAAGGTAGAAGTTGAAGAATCTTGAAGTAAATATTAACAATGACATAAAGAATCCAGAAAAGTTTTTCAAGCTGGACTATATAAGGAATGTAGAGCTAGCTATTTGGGTCATTGTTCCTAGTTATTGTTCTCTGATGGATATTTATTAATCTTCAGTATCTTCACTGTGCTTACTATTTCAATAATAATATTATGAAGTTATTATTCTAATCATACAAGTGATTTATATTTTATTGTTTGTCATCGATGGATGACTTGTTTTGTTGTACTTAGTTTGAAGGCATTAAACTCAAGAAAAATATACACTGCATTTCTTTAGGCCTTTATGCACCTCAGAATTGGCTTATATCATGTGATTTGGGAGACAATACACTACTCTCCAAGATAAACTCATGACACTTAATAATAAAATAAGGAAAAAAAACAACAAATACATCAACAGGTTTTCTAGTACAAAAGCTACATCTAGAGGAGATTATTTACATTGTGCTTTCAAGTCATGCTGAACTAACTTAAGTAGGTCAGTAAAAGCATTCTATGATATAGTTCTTAGTATAAGCAATGTTATTTTTTATGCATTAGAAAATTATACTTTTAACTAGGGCTGCGAGTTGGACCATTTTTGGAGATAATAATTCTAAAAAAGTTCATCTTATAACTAGGGCTGTGGAGTTTGACCATTTTTAAAGATAACACTGCTATTAATTTTCATTTAAAGAAGTTTCATTCAGTTAATGAAAGGGGAGAAACTCAAATATGACTATAACAAGGCTAGTGAGAGATTTCCGACAGACTTTTCATTTTGTTAAAACTAGTAAGAAAAAAAAAAAATTATTGTTGCATTCTGAAAATAATTATTGATGTAGTTCAGGGCTGGCAAACCCAAGCCCAAGGTGGCACGCGACGACGATGATATTAAGGAATGTGTTTTTTTGAAAAATCACGGATATTCAAATTACCATAATTATTAACGTTCAATTATTTCCGAGAACTGTAAATAATATGGAAGAAGCGCTAGTGGATCATATCCCATATAATTTTTTCATATGACTGTGTTTCATTTGGGGAGCATAGGGCATAATAAATGTTTTTCAAGACAAATCTTGTATTTGAATGAGATCTCCTTAGCTTCCGCCATTTTGTTGATGCTGAAAACGTGTCGGTCTTACATCGATTTGCTAGCGTTGCCATCAATAAATCTTTAAAAGAACATAATCATAACATGTCATTCTCAAAAATACAAAAAAGAAAACTTAATGAAGAAGAAGGAAGTGGCAGACCTTTTCAAGAGTGGTGGACTGAAAGATATGGAATGATTCACAGAGAAAACAAAGCCATATGTGCCATGTGTTTGGAAAGTTGTATGTTGGACATCATCAGTAAAACATCATTATGAGTCCAATCACAGCTGGCTTTTAGGCAAAAGCGAGGATGAGCAAAAAGAACATATATCGCGTGAGTTAAAAAAAGCGATTTCAGAATCAAGTTCTTTTGTAAACTTTGTTAAAAGTTCTTCTAACTTAGTGGCTGCAAGTTTTGAAGTTTCAAAAATTATAGCTAAGCATGGAAAAAATTGAAGTGACGGTGATAATATCAAGAAAGCAATGTTAGAATGTGCGACTTATTTGTTTGAAGACTTTCAAAACAAGGATAAAGTCATTCATAGAATAAAGGATTTGCCAATAAGCCGAAACATGGTTAAAGCGAGAGTTATGAAATTGCACGTTAATATTCAAGAACAAGTAAAGAAGGATATTAATGCATGTCAAGTCTATTCCATTTGCCTTGATGTATGTACTGATGTGACATCATCCGCTCGACTGGCCATCATTGCCAAATATAGCAAAGGAAATGAAATACATGAAGAATTAATAAAATTAGCAGCTTTACCAATGACAACAACAGGTGGAGATATATGTCAAACTGTTGTGACTGAACTCAGAAATGCAGGTGTAGATCTCAAAAAATAGTTTCTGTTACAACTGATGGTGCTCCAAATATGACTGGAAAAGATGCAGATTTCGTTACTTTGTTTACAGGACATGTTGGACACCCACTAATAACTTTTCACTGCATTGTGCACCAACAAGCCCTATGTTCAAAAAACGGCTTAAAGGAACTTGAAGACATTATGAAATGTTTAACAAAAACTGTAAACTTCATTACTGCCCGTGCTTTGAATAAGAGAAAATTTGAACAGCAGCTAAATGAAGTTCAGTCCAGTGACTCTGGCTTATTAATGTACAACAACGTACGCTGGCTAAGCCGAGGTCACGTTCTGGAACGGTTTGTGGAATGCCTTGATGAAATTCAAATCTTTATGGATAATAACAAACAAAATTGCTCAGAATTGACAAATGTTGACTGGCTTATCAGACTAATGTTTTTTACGGATTTTTTATCCCATTTAAATGAAAATATGAAGTTGCAAGGTTTCGGAAAATCTGTCGATCAGGCATTTGATATCTTGACAGCATTTGAGAAAAAGTTGAAGATTTACAAACGTGACATAGAGAAGGAAGAATTAAAATATTTTAACAAAAGAAGAAATTTTATGATGATTTAAAAGTTCATGATACTACCGGCAAAGATTATCAGAAAAGATTGTTTTTAGAGATAATTGACACAACTGCTGAACAATTTTCACTGCGTTTTGAACAATTTCGAAAATTCGAGTACACCTCCAAATGTATAAAATATCCAGATACAGTAAATTTTGAAACTGGATTTGACCATGTTTTCTTAGATGGGATTACATGACTTTGAAATGCAACTTGTTGAGTTTCAGTCCAGCGCAATTTGGAGACAGAAATTCATTGACTTATGAATACGACATGAATTATTTTAACGTGAACGGTTAAATGGATCATTAGAACCTCAGATATAAGCAGAAAATGAGATTCTTCAAATTTAGAATGACCTGCTTAAAACTTTTAATTCTCTGATAAAAGTAGCAACATCCATTCTGTCAATTTTCTCGTCTACTTACTCATGCGAGTCTTTATTTTCTACAATGAATTATATTAAATCAGATGCCAGAAGTTGCTTGACCGATGAACTAAGTGCGGCGTGTGTAACTTTGAAAAATACATGGTATACACCAGATATCAAACTGTTATCTTCTACCACACAACAGCAGAAGTCACATTGATTGACCTGCCCTAAGACTTTAAATCTGTAGGTCAGGATAATAAAATTGAATAAACAAGTAATATTGTTACTAAGCTGTTTTTATACATGCAGTTGACTTACTGGCTGTAGCACTTCTTTTATATAGCGGCGTCACTAGATGACCAACTGGGCATGCAACAATTTTCATTGTTTTTAAATTGAAATTAATTGGCACTCGGACTGAAAAAGGTTCGCCAGCCCTGATGTAGTTCATAGCCATTATTCAAATTTTTAGTTAGAGTTTGGTCAGGAGTTACACTTATAAACCCGTTACACTTATAAACCTGATAGGCACGCCTTTTTTTACTTTGGTGAGAATTTTGAGTCATAGGACTATGGTCATTGTGGTTTAAGAGTACAGATTAATTCACAAATGTCACAAGGACAATGTATTCAGTCATTGTTTAAAAATTTAATAATCCTGAAAAAAAAAGGAGTTGAAGTCTGTACATTTAAAAACCGAATCCTAAAAGAAGAACTTTAGAATACCAAATTCACAGCCATGTTTTAACACTTTTTCTTAAAACCCTAACAGTATATATATAATAATACATTTTTAAATAAACACAAAATAATAGGTAATAAAACCCCACAAATGACCAACAGCTGATACATTGATTGATGCAATTTTTGTGGGAAAAAATGTTTTCTTTCAAATGAAATAAATCTTACTAAACAGATGTGCCAGCATAGCTAGAGGAAAGAAAAAGAAATACAAAACATCAAGATAATACTCTCTAGGGTACAGCATTTACTTCATTCATAGTGTTCATATCACAAGTAAAACTAAGTTTGCATTCTGTGAGACTTCAAACAGCAAGAATCATTGATTATTGAAACTTGCTTGTTGTCTAAAATATTGAATTATCGAAGCAGACAAACTTGATGTTCAAAAACATTGAGCCAAATTGGAATGGTTCAATATAACTTTTTTTGTAATTATTCCAACAGAAAGTTTACATATTCAATTTCAAGGTAATCCTTAACCCAAAAGCTCCTATTTCTAGCTAGAAAAATCCTTCCCATACCCTAAGCAAAAAGGGGTAACTCTGAATTTAAAAATTCGTAAAAAATAAACATTTTGAAAAAAAAAATTGAAAATTTAAGATCGAACACTAATAAATAAATAAACTTTAAAAAAATAGAATGATATGCCTAGTTTCCGAAAATATATACTTTTAATACCTTTAGAATATAAAAAAAACTTCAAAATTACTCATTTTTCCTGGTCGGGCCTAATACACTGGGCATATGGCCCTGTTCATTTGAAAAATGTTAAAAAATAATAAAAGAGTGATGCACATCCAATTTCCACTAAAAAAAAGTCACCACGCTCTAGTTCTCATTCTAAACAAGACATGATGAGCTCTTTGTAAAGCAAAGTTTAAAAAAACTGTTGCTAGTGTCCCAAGTTATTATCCTGCCTTAGGGCTTCAATGTAAAAGACACACTGTACTAGGGTAGGAGCTATTGGGTAGGTTATTCTAACAACAGAAAATAATAAAGGAACAGTATGAACAAGAACAATGGTATAAATGATCCCACTAACCAGTCTTATCTAGTTGATCAGGATCAGTATACTGCATTTCTTTTTTCATGTCTGTTAACTCTTGTGGCCTGCTCATTTTGTTTAGGATCTGGAGTTCTGCACTCAGCTTGTCTGTTGCTTCTTTCTTCTTACGATTGTTCAGCCAACCAGCTTTATGAAATGAAAACAAGAGAAAAGTATTTACAAATATGTATCTTATGAGTCAAAGCAATATTGTAGATAAATGGTTATATTGTTACTGTTACTTGAATCTATAGATACTGGTATCAAAATTAACACTATTAACTAGTTCTAATAAATATTCTCTCATTCTAACTGCAATGTAAAGATATTTTTGACAACCTCCATAAAGTTCTTTTTAACAACCTTTAGCTCCATTGTAAGTTTAAATATTACTTCATTTAAGACTATCCTCAAAAGAATATTAGAAGGTGCATATAGAGAAGATTACTAAAAGCTAAATTTTTATGTGAACATTTCAAGTAACAGAAGGGTCTCTCAAACTAGTGTATTTTGTTTTTCAGTTTAAAATTGCTAATGAACTGGCTGTGTTCCAGGATCAATGCTGTGTTACAATGTCAATGAAATGGATAATAATCTCAATGAGAAAATGATTTCAATTTTTGTTGCTGACATATTATCTAACTTAGATAAGGAGTTTTACTATTTATGCTTAAATTTCAAAAGGATAGCCAACTCACAAAGAGAAAATTTCTTCCCGCCAGAGTCCACACTATCCTCCTTTCCACTGCCTTCTCCACTGTCTTCCTCTTTGTGGGACTTGTCTTTTGTGATCTCTTCCACAGCCCCTGTAAAGGCAGCATAGGCTCGGCTAGGTATCTTTGAATAAGGCAGTTTCTTTGGCTCTGAGAAATGGTGGATGGCTAAAGGCATGATGGTGGTATAGTGTTTCAGGATTAGTGGTTCAATTCTGTAAGCCTGTGCAGAAAGATTTATGCACACAATATAGCACTAAAAAAAGCAGTCTTTACCAGAAGGACAGTTTTAATGATGTAATAAGCTGGATATACTTACCACAGGGTCAGATGGATGGAATATGTTAAATATATGTTTGCATAGAGATGTAGGCAGTATGTTGTCTGTAGAGCCCGTACCATGTGGCCTGATACCTCTTAATGCCAGGAACACAGCCAGTGGGGAGCCAATACAGAAAAGGTTCTCTATCTGTAGAGACAATGTGATGTCAAGATCTAAGCAACAACATATGGCAATATCCAATACTTTAATATAGTAATGCCAAAAAGATAAAGGGACATAACTTTGTAAAAAGAATTTCACAAAGCTCAAACCAGACTTTTTTCAGCTCTAATAATTGAAAGATATTCCTTCAACCAAGAAGATTGCTACATTCTAGATAGATGTAGTTGTTTTATTAGACATTTAACTCTACCAAATCATTGACATTCTAGGCATATCAATGTGTTAATCTAGTTCCTTTTCTATAAAGTCATTGATTTTCCTTCCTGGCTAATTAAGGAAACTCATTCCCATAAAGATTTAACAGTTGGAAAGATATGTTTTTGTCATTTTCTAGTTTTTGGCCATCTATGAGAATGTCTGGTTCTCTGACTGATTAATTTAGACAAGGTTGGTGCAGCATTTCTGTCTTTTTTTACATTTTACTGCTATTATAAAGTTTAAATGTTTCACCACTTCTATAAAGTTTGAATTTTTCACCACAATTGTAAAAATTGAATGTTTCACAGCTCTTATAAAGTTTTAAGGCTGTTATAAAATTTGAATCTTTTACTGCTATTAATCAATTTGAATGTTTCACTGCTATCATAAGGATTGAATGATTTAATGCTATTATAAAATTGAATGTTTTAGTGCTATTATAAACTTTGAATGTTTTACTGCTATTAATCAGTTTGAATGTTTCAGAGCTATTTTAAGATTGAATGTTTTACTGTTATTATAAAGTTTAAATGTTTCAACGCTATAATGAAGTTTTACAGCTGTATTAAAAATTTGATACTTTAATGCTATTATAAAGTTTAAATGTTTTACTGCTGTAAATTGGATGGAGTGCTTCACAACTATTATAAAGATTGAATGATTTACTGCTATTATAAAGTTTGAATGTTTTACTGCAATTAATCTGTTTGAATGATTCACTGCTATTATAAAGTTTGAATATTTCACCACTATTATAAAGTTTGAAGGTTTTAAAGTTATTATAAAGATTGAATGATTAACAGCTATTGTAAAATTTCAATGCTTTACTGCTATTATAAAGTATGAATGTTTTAGTGTTATTATAAAGTTTAAATGTTTACCTGCTAGTATAAAGTTTGAATGTTTTTCTGCTATTATAAGATTTGAATGTTGATATTTTGGGTTTTGGGCACATCCTTACAATTTAGGCCATGTAGTGCCCATAATTCCTCGGGGGCTATTCTCCCTTCCTAAAGTTTGAATGTTTTACTGCTATTATAAGTTTGAATGTGTCACCAGAAGATCAAACTTAGTTGGATTACAGGTGTTTGTTTTTGACAAAAAGTTAAAGCACTGGAATCTGTCTTGTTTTACATTCGACTTATTATTAACTTTAGTTGTTCAAAGTGTAATAGACAAAAAGTTGTACAAGTCCAATACTGGCTATTAGTCAGACTGACATTTAACTGCAAGATATTTTCTTAGATGTAATTTTGCCAGAATCCGGCAATGTTGTATCCATGCAGTAAATAAAATTGTTATTATATTTAAATTTTGGATCATTTTTGGTTTTTTAATAGGTTTTGTATTTGTAAATTATGGTTTAGTGTTTTATGTTTAAATATTAATTTACTCATAATTTTCTTTGAAGCAGTGACTCTTAATGTAGTAATTTTTTCTAAGGGCATTATCCTTTTTTTGCTGTGAATATTCATAAAGCTTTACTATTTATTTTTCATTTATTCTATAATTTTTAAGTTTTATAGAGTCAATAGATACAAAATGAGGATGCATATTTTGTATATAGTTAATTTTTTTTTTAATTAGCTGCAGCTATCACCTAATAAGAACAAGCCAAAAATCAATCAACCATCCCAGAGAGTATATATCAGATACTTAAAATACAAGGTATTAAGGCCAGATTGTAAGACAATCCTAAAAGTAGATCTCACACTACATCACACAGCATACCTAGCAACAGATTTTTTACTAAATCTTTTAACATAACTCTTGGAAGAGCAGAGCTTATAAAATGCAAATGAATGAAGCGCTATATTCAAATAGTTTGTCCATTACACTGAATCAGAACTAATCAGGAGACAGAACATGAAAAATATCATAATGAATATAATCACCTGAAAAGGAAGAGATTTAATATTTTTTCTTTGACGAGCTCGAATAGACTTCATCATCTCCTCTAGCTCTTGGACTCTGAAACAATTGTAAATCTTTGACTTAGTTGCTACTTATCCACTAATAAGAAAATGTGTTCCCTGTTCTAGTATTTATAAGCAAGTAATATCATTCAATTACAAAGGAAAAATCAGTCTATGAGTATTTTTTTTGTGTTAGTAAAGTAAAACTATTAAGTTATAGTTTTAACAGAATACAAGTGAAAAACAAGGCACAACTAAACTAATAGACATAGAACTAGTCATTATGAAAAAAAAAACCAATAATATTAGATTATACATTGTCTTTTTCTTTAAAAGTGAAGAATATAGGCCTATTGTTTTTTCTTTTCAAGTCTTCAAATGCTTTAATGCAAAACTATAAAGAATATTTAATTTGTTTTAATCAATTGTAATGTGGACAGTAAACTATTATGAGATGTCATGGATTTTAAATAGTGTTTTATAGAGTAAATAAAAGTTATGAGGTCATCAGTTTGTGTGTACCTACTTATTTTTGGCAATGGCAACATCTTGCAGGATCTCAGCATTGTCTTGGGCATTATCTTCCTCTTCAGCCTAAATGATGTGGAGCATTGATATATTTCAGGAAACTATAAGCTACATTGAAATATTTAAGCAACTTATTTAAAATGGCCCAATGAAAATAATGACTCTTAAATTATTTCTATACCATCTGATTTTGGGGTATATAGGATCACAAGTATTTATATTTGTAATTTATATCTATTTGAAACACTAATAGGGGGAACAAAAAAATTTCTGCATTTACATATTTATTGAAGTCAGACCTTATATTTTACATTGCACCACCCTTGTACCTTTTGCCCCCCCTCCCATTGTAAAGAATGGCCTATGATAATTAAAGTAAATAAGAGTTACTGCAATTTTAACTTAAAACAAAAACAAAACAACTATTTTTAAAAATAATGAAGAAAATTTAGTTTTTTTTCAAGAAATGAAGAGGTGATTCACTTACCAGTAGTGAATTCATTAATTGATCATACAAGTTGACAGGATTCCATCCAGTGATAATGTCATAAGAGATCACTGCACCTGTCAAACACAAAAGTAACTTTTAAATATTTTAACAATTCTTGAAGTGTAAGAAACCAACACTTTATTATACATGTTTTAAAACAGCACTCAAAGTAGACTTTTCTTTTAAGTTAAAATTATGTGTAAGGTCACTCAAGTAGGCAACAACAAATTATTTGCCCCTTTGGCTTAAATAGAAAATGAATTATTTTTAAATATGCAAAACCAGGGTTTTGTTTTGTGACCCATCTGGCTGTCTATCATTGAGTAAGTGACAGAAGGTGATTTTAAATGATATCACAAACTACATTTTCATTGACAAAAAACCCACACATTCAAACTTCACAATCATTTGACTACGACATAGTGCAATCAAACATCTATCAAGACCAACATAAGTAAGTGCTATAGCATACATTCATCAAGAAGCACTTGACTAGCATATTACTAGCGCTGAGGTGTGAAACATACAAAACAAAAACAACATATAACTGTGCTATAAAAGAAAAGAATGAAAACATCTACATAATTATAATTATTAGAAGACTCAACTTAATGTCAGTCTAATGGTGGTACATTAAAACAATTTTACAATTTCAGTTTACAAGGGCAAAGTCTGAACCATTTTCAGTTAAAATGATATAAGAGCCTACTATCCAAGAATGCCTAAATAACAACCCGTGATCCCTACAATTACTAAGACAACAAAGAATGCAAAGGATTGATTAATTAATAGTATATATCACAAAACAGTTCATTCCTGCAGGGGAAAGAATGGTGGAATAATGGGCAGTAATCATGCTACTTTACTACAAACATAATTTAAACAATATTCAAACAGTCATCACATATAGGTTAGTGATTTAAATCAAAGGTTCTCACAAATTACCAAACAAATACAGACTATAAAACAAATATAAACAAAACTTTTTAAAAAACTATTTCTCTAATATAATTATCTTTAAAAAGGTATCCTGTTCAGCAAAATGAATCTAGAGTTATCCCAGTTATCAGATTTTCATGTATTATTAGCATTTTAATTTTTTGTTGAAAATAAAATAGTGGTAGAGAATTCCTTATTTACAGAAAAAAAAATATTTAGCAACTTGTATGTTAAATTCCCAACTAGAATTTCATACATGAAGCTCATCATATGAAGGCAGATTTGAGAATAAAAAGATTAGAGAATGAAGAAAACACTATCTAGAAAACACTATCTACAAGAATATGCTTTGAAAAGCTGATCAAATCTGAAGCATGAGTAGGATGGGTTTAAGTCAGTTTGATTTGCAACTTCCATGAGTTTCTATGCCTGTCATTCTGCCAGGTTTTAAAACAATAAACAAATAATATGCACTTAACAGAACCAAGCTAGAGGAAACCACACTGAGCTAATTTATGGTATGTGGCTTTTATACCACACTTTCAGAGGTACAACTTAAGAAAATTTTTTAAAATTTATCTAGGAATGAACGCTTTTATTTTATGCCAATAAAGGAATATAAATGTAATAAAATGCAACTTTGGTGACCACATTTTTAATTTGATGTAAAACAAATTAAGATTCAATTCAACAAAAAAAAGGTCCAAAAATTAGACAATATAGTTATTGCCAGCTTTACTTAGACACAAAATGATTATACAATTTGTGTTCCTACAATGTAACATATAGACTTTCTTCACAGAGAGGAGGATCAACACATTTAGGAACAACAGCAATCAACATTTGAGAATTAAGTCAAAGAAACTGCAATAGCTGTTGCAGCAATACTTATTATACTATTAGTAGGCTTGTAGACAGTAACAAACACTTTCTTGCCTGTGTAAGTGCTAAATTTATTGTTCTACATCACCCATATATATAGGCCTACAAGACTTTCAGAATCGCCTCCTTTCTGTCAATGAGCACATTCTTTCGACATGGCAGAAATACAGGTCAGTAGATTACAATAACGTTATGGGCCAGACAAAACAATAACATCTACTATCACATGTACCTAATGAATGGGCCACAATTGAGACTTTGCCATTACATGGCTCAAAGTAGGGATGCCGAGAGCAGAACATTTGATAAAGACGAATCAGCTCAGTTTTCAGACTGGCGGTGATCTGATACGAAACATGAAAAAAAAATTTTTGATGACATTTGCTGTTATTATGTATGTGATTTTTCACTGGTAAGGTAAAAATGTCATTCGATTATTGACAATTAAAACAAATGTTTCAAACAAAGTAGGAATATAATGTAAACACTAATAAAAATTTTAGGTTCAAAATTATAATGACATATATCACACTTGATATATTTGTAAAAGTAATACAAGCAATGGTCAGTACTTCAAATGGCCTTTAATAATGTCCTTTTTTTTTTTTTTATACCACAAATAGACTATTAAAAGATAACTAGAGCAAACCAGTTGGAACAAATGATGAATCATGCTGTTAGCTGGGTATTTGTTTCTTCCATTATTGTGTTAAACATGCTATACTTAACGTGTTCAAAAAGGTACTCTCTAAGTGCTTTGCATATCTGTACACTAGTTATTAAGTGCAGCAGAAGTACACAAGTGCAATGCTGGCTATATGAAGTGCAGCAGAAGCACACAAGTGCAGTAGAAGTACAGAAGTGTAATGCTGGCTATATGAGGTACAGCAGAAGTACAGAAGTGCAGCAGAAGAACACAAGTGCAATGCTGGCTATATAAAGTGCAGCAGAAGTATACAAGGGCAGCAGAAGTACACAAGTGCAATGCTGGCTGGCTATATGAGCGAAGTGTGGTAGAACTACTATAGCAAGTACTAAACAATTAGTCACCAAGTCATAACAATGCAAGCTTATTACAACTGCAAATGAAACAACAGTCAGAGCGTAATGCTGTCAACTCTTACCTCTGACCTGTACAGGGGACTCGTGTAGTACAATACATCCATGGCAGAGCTGTTCAGCACACTGCGCACACCTTTCATTTTGTGTGGGGTAACAGACTCAACTGTGTCTACAAATGTTTGATAATAAGGACTATTCATGTCAGCTTTTAAACAAGTTTTAATTCAGGGTATGTAATGTAGAATCTAAATATTTTTTTAAAATCTTAAATTTCAGAGATAAAACTGTTAATTAATTTTCTAAAAAATTAGAAAAAAAAAAAAGTAATAAAGCAGCAATATGTACTATTTATACCTCCATCTAGCTTGAGCGAAGAGCGCCACTGAACTGGAAGAAACTCTGCTCTCTGGCTGGTTGTATCAAAATCTGGAAACATTTTGGTCCTCATGTAGCGAACTCTGTCACGAAGTCTAGCAAAAGAAATACAAACTTTAAATAAAGATTTAAGACTTTTGTTTGAAAGAAGTACAAAAGCATGGTACCCCCCCAATAAAAAAAAATTAATTAATTAAAATTATTTTTATACACTCACCAAACAAAACTAAGTTCCAGATCTGATTCGAACTTTGGCCCCCTTGATATGTAGGCAATCGGTTTAAATTTGCACATTTTTTAAGGTTCTAAATCACTTACCAAGCAAACATTTCTTGAAACTTAACAATTGAGAGTAAACTTACTCTTTAGTACAACGGACAATACTCCCAGTGTCCATCTTTTGACCTATGCCATGAATGACAAAGACAAGATGACATATGTCTGGAGGCTTATCATCCATAACAGCTTCAACACAATAACCTCGAAACAGACGAGTGCCAGCTACAATGTAAAAAAGTTACAAATTCAGTCGATGTCAATCAAATAAAGCTTAAAAAAATAACTTAGGAAAATGGCTACATTTTATAACATTAAACCCCTATACACAAAATAACTTGTAGACTCATGGATGAGATGAAAATCTAATAAGTAGAAACAAAAAATTATGATTGTTTTAAAAAATGTGTACATTTTTGCCAGCCCAAAGACTGTCTAACATTTCTTAACAGCTTGGATGATGTAGATTCATTAAATTTATAAACTTCATTTGTTGCATTCCAATCTACATGAAAATCTTTGAACTTGAGATGGTGAATTACTGGGGACAAACAAGTAAACAGTGTTAGATACACAATCATAAGTAACTTAAAATATAAATAGAGATTTAAAGAATGATGTTTACATACTTATATATAATTTTCAAAACTGATCAATATTCCTGACTGAGCACCAGAAATCAGGCCATACAAAATACATAGTTTGGCAATAGTTTTCTAAATGAACTCACACAATATTGTTATAGGAGTCTGATTATTAATGTAATTGATATTTAGTATCATGTTACATTGTTAAATATTATGTATGCATTTTACATTTTCTTGTTTTAAAACAACCCAAAAGTAGAGAAGAACTAGACTTAGTGAAGACGTTTTAAAGTTTTACCATGAAGGTAGGTAGCCATCTAATAACTTTTATCAAATAACAAAATATTTATTTATACACAAGACTTATAAGACAATTCTGGATTAAATTGAAAAAATTAACATGAAAAAAACAACAACATAAAAACTATGAAATGTAACTACCCACCGAATCATACCAAAATCAGAAAAGTAAAACAATGAACAATTACATTAAAACTGCCTCTAGAGAACAATACTACTCACCAGGCTTAGGTCCTTTCTGTGACTCGGGTGCTTCTTCCAGTCGTTGCCCTTTAAATCTAGTCATGTGTTCTGCCTCAATCTGAGTAGTAAAAGTTTCTTCAAGGGGTTGCCAACTTCCATCTTCAAACCAAATGCCTCGTAATATGATTGAAGATTCCTCTAAAATGAAGTTTGCAGTTAAAAGATTATTCAGAGCAGGACAAACATAATTTTGACAATTTGTCTTCTTAACTAGTCCATAAGATTTGCATGCTTTGATTGATTTTATAGGGATTATTTTAAGATAAGAAAAATCAAATATAATCACAATGTTTCAGGGGCCTACAGTTAATGAGGCTGTCATGTGCCCACCACAACAACTAACTTTACTTTTCCAAAACTAATGTTAGGTACCCATTAGAGTTGGGTGGACTCAGGGACGCCCTATAAATCCACAAATTCAAAACTCCAGTCTTCACTAAGATTTAACTAGAGTATAAAACTTTAAAACTTAAAAAAAAGCCCATATAATAATATGAACAGACCATCACAATTTTTTTTACAAATATACTGGAATGTTATTGAGCATAATTCTGATTTTACTTCTTTTAGCTAAAGAAATACACAGTGACATAAAGCCATTAAAAATCAAAGTACAAGTGTTGGCTCATTAGAAGAATAACCTTTAATGTGAACAGTGATGTCTCAATCTTTCACAAGAGTATGGTAATAATATGAAATGAGAAAACCTTCCTTCTAGGATAATATGTAATGCCAAATATCACCTTTTTACCCCCCCCCCCCCCTTCCCCCTTTGAAACAAGACTTAATATCTCCAGTGAAAATCAAATGCACTAAAAAGTAGGACCTGTGAAAATCAAGGGGCTACTGTACCTGGTATTTGAATATGTTTTGGTTTTGTTACGTAAAAACTCTTCAGACCCACTCCCTCTTGTTACAAGTCTTGTAAAAAATCATAACAAATTTGTAGGTCCCCCTGCCCCTTTAGCTGTTAAGAAATATCTTAATGTTCCCTTATTGTTTTCAGTGGTAAAAGTAGGAATCAGCAGAGTTTTAAATTATATTAATAATGAATCCAAATTAAATGTGTTTAGCTATACTTTTATTTCAAACTGTATAAAATAATTACCTATGAATTTATAGCCTATTATTTTGTTTTCTATTTAGATCTAGGTTTTAAGCATAAAGTCTTAACTTAAGTAGATCTAGATCTACTACAGAAATAACATTTGCGATGGTACTTAGTAAATAATTTACCTGACCAATAAACTGGGGAACACTTTTTCTCCTGTACATCAACTTCATAAAGTCCACCCCTGACAAGAATCTTTTCATTTTCATCAATATCCCCACTCTCATTACTCAGATTTAACGCTCTGTATCTACATTCTATTCTAAGAGAATCATAACCAATAAATGCTGTCCACTTTTTGGAGTCCTCCTGCTTGTGAAACCATCGTATTTCATCTGGTCTTAACTCCTCGACAAACTCTTTCTTAGGGTAAAGATAACGTTTAAAGCTGGGAGATCGTGTGTTAGCTTCATCAAGGGCAATCGTATCAAAGTCGTCATCCTCCTCAGAAGATCTGTACAAATTTTCTAGAGAATGAAAGGCTTTGTCGGCGTTGTCAGAAGTAGAAGAGAAACTTGACGATGAACTTCTGTTGGACATTTCATCTATTGAAGATAAATCGATATCTGTCGGGGAACAAAATTCCATTTAATGGCTATTGACCCCATATAGATCTAATATTTCAAAAGGAATGTGTAACATCTGTAAAAAGACTTAAATAAATGGCTATTGACAGGAGAATAAAGACGACGACAGTCGTTCTTCGCCAGCTGATGTTTTGCTGCTGACATGTTCCATTATTTTAAACGGAAGTGCCATTCTTTGTTGCTATTTAGAGTTCTAGTTGTCACGTGAGAACTAATTATACCGTGCTAAATATATTTTTAACTGTTAGGTTTAGCTATCCAGCTAAATTATTGCTGATGAAGAGGACTAGATCTAGAATCTAGAGTAGATCTAGAATCTCTACCGCTCTAGATTCTAAGACATTCTGTCATCTGATTTTAGAGGCACTAGAATAGTAGAGTCACTAGAGTGAGCTGACCCTGAGGCCAAAGTCAGAAAGTGAGTGGAGCACCCCTAGGCTAGTCTAGTCCTAGACACAGTCACAGTGCTACTCTAGTGGTTAGTCTCTACTGCCCCTAGCTCAGAAACCTTTTCATTTTCCTTCTCTAATATTCTCCATCTCTGTGACTGTCTCTAGTAGTCTACTATCGGTAAAATAAAATAAATTTTTACTGGGTAATATTAAATATGTACTCTCTACCGTCTACTCACTACTGTAACAGACTCTGTTACACTGTACTGTAAGTAACTGTACAATCACTGAAGTTAAAAGTGATCCTGATGACACTGACACTAAAGTGACAGTGATAATAGTGATTGTAACTAGATCTAGACTCTAATATTACTGTTACTGAACAGAGTGTACAGACTTTACAGAGTCAGAGAAGAAAAATGAAAATGTAACAATGTCAATCTGCCCTATACTGAGTGTACTCTGACACTGATATGTCTACAATTATTATCTACTCATTGTCAGCCATAAAATTTTTCAATGTTATTAAATTTGATAAAAGTAAATATAAGCCCTTGAGACAAAGTGTGTGAATTGTGAAAGGGTTGCTGGAGACAAGGGACTCTATAAGATTCCATTCCTATATACTGCAATGAACACATTGCTTTGGCACCTTTTTAAGGCCTGGGGGCTTCTATTTTGCTTCTTTATGGGCATCACATTGAGGCTGAGAAGCATTTCTCGCACATTTAGACTAAATAGGTGACATTGGCCATAGCTTACGGCCTAATTTTTTGTTACAACTATTACTATTTATTAGATCATTATATCAATGTTTAGTATACAGCATGCATGGGAAGCAACTTAAATGATATAGGTGCCAGTTGTTCAATTAAAGTTATGTCAATCATCAATACACTAAATATGTTAACCCTTGAAGTCCTAGACATCTTTAAAAGCCTGTGACAAGAGCCATGGCTGATAGTGATATGCTAAATGTAAATTGCAGGGCCCCTGCCAGATGTGGGGCCTGATTAGGAGCAATCCATAAAGTCAGCCTAAGGCTTGCCCTGCCTACAGCCTTACAGTTTGAGGGGCCTTGCGCCTTGAGTGTTTGGCCATTACTTTAAAGAATTGCATCTGGTAGTACTTACACAACTGAATTCACAACTTTGATTTTTTTTTTTAAATAATTTATCACACAGATGTCAAAAAAGTTACCAAAGAAGTGATTTGTAGGTTAAAAAAGGCAAAATATTTTTTTGCTTAAATGCACTTCAGCAAACTTCAACATTATATATTATTATTTGTCGATCAAATCTAGAATTACAATATTTCCACAGGATGTGTCTTAACTATTGCAATGTTGGCTTGTTTTTACAGGATATAAGCTCAAATGTCTATATGTATTTTTGTTTTTGTCTTTACAATGGATGATGACTAGCTAAATGGAAGTAATTCAAGAGTTTCATGTAGTGCCTCTGACACAGTCCAACTATTTAGTACCAAAAAGTGTATACTTCACACAGGTAAGCACATAGAAATAATCATCACAAATATAAAGATTTTGTAATGTTAACTTTCACTATAATTTAGGTTTAAATGATTTTAGAAATTGTTTGACTGACACAATTTTGAGAAAGACCACCATTATTTATTGACATCTAGACCAAGCCAAGAAGTGTTTAATACACTAAACATAACTAAAATGTTCAAACAAGTAAACACAGCTAAAGCCTTGGGACCTGACAAATTAAGTGGAAACCTTGTAAAGCTATATTGAGAACAGCTATCATCTATCTTCTGTGCTATATTCAACAAGACCAGGAAAACAAACAAAATACTACCATTTGGATACATCAGAAATAATATCAGTACCCAGAAAAAAAAGATCATTGCTTCTAACAACAGCCCATGTCCTGTTGCACGTACATCAATTCCAATGAAGTGCTTGGAAAAAATGATTCTGAAATGTCTATTGAAAGAAATAGAAACATATCTCAACCCTCACTAGTTTGCAAACAAACCACCAAGAAATGCTGAAGATTTGATACTTCTCATGCTGGATAATCTGTACCTTCATCTGTGTTGATCTTTCATCCCCATAAACACTATCCAACCACTTCTCATGATAACATTTGAATGTTAGCAAACATATGCAAGCATGGTGTTTAAACTTTCTGATAAAATGCCTACAATTATATGTAAAAGGTCATGTGTCAGGTACTAAAGAGTTTAACACTGGAGCACAGAAGGGATGTGTTCTTTCACAAGTACTGTATCTGGCTCTTTCTGTCTTGAAAGACAATGGATGTGCCCAGAAGAATCACTAATTTTAGTTTTTTTCTTGAGTCTGATAGAATTTGGTGTGAATTACTATATATACCATCTACACAACTGACACTTAAAGTCCATCAGTTAATATTCCATCATCAAATTTGCTAATGATAAAGCCATCCTTGGCCTTATCGCTGTTGATGAAAGTCAGCACCATGCAACAGTAAACACTTTCTACCAATGGCGTATAGACAACTTTGTTTATTTTGAATGTTCAGAAAACTAAAGAAATGATGGTAGATTCTAGGAAGCATAAAGACTATTTTGCAGAAATTCAGCTCAACACCAAACCGTAGACCAAACTGTATGAAGTACAAGAATATAAATACCTAGGTACAACCATAAACAACAAGCTAAAATGGAGTGAACACTGCCAAAATCTTTACAAAATACATCAAAGACTTTTCATTATCAGGTAGCTAGTAAAATGTAAAATTGACAAAAATATTATTAAACTTTTGTATATTGGCACAGCAACCATCTGTAGTCTAACTAACTTTGCCCTCACCTGCTGGTATGGTAATACTTCATTGGTACAAAGACATCAACTAAGTAGACTAATTAAAAAAGCATCCTTTATCATTCAAACACAACTACCATTTTCTGGTAATGCTGAGGTGGACAATTCTTGTCAAACTAAATTTTTCGTTACTAGAGAGACACACACACATACTTGCGCCTTTCCAACTAAAAGAAATTTTAAAAAAATAATTTACCTGGTACTAGCCTATTTTTTCGTTTCCAGTTATCTTTTTGCTTAAATACTTATTAATATATTTTTTTTTTGATTATTTTGTTCTTAAAAATTTTAATGTATTTTAAAATTCATGTAAAATGTTGACAATTGGGGAAGAATGGGAAGTGTCCTAATCCTCAATCTCTCAAATACACAATTTTTCGAAAGTACTCCTACAAGAATTCTACACCTTCCACTCCTTTAAGAAAGACTTAAAACAATTTATTTTAGGTCTGTTACCCTGTGCATATTGTTTGTATTTTTTGTCCTACCATGACTGTCTCCAGTGAAAAGTAAAAAGATAAAGTCCTAGTTGAAACTTTCCATAGGTTTTGAATCCTTTTTGTTTCCTGATTGGGATTGGTTCTCTTGCTGTCTAATCTACAAGAGGAATCCAGAAAATATTTACCCTGTTCTCCAGAGTTATACCTTGTATTTACTGACCTATAAATTCTGGTCTCTTAAACTTTGACACCTGGTTAATTTCTTTTCCAATATACCCGTAGTTAAATAGCTATAGATGAACACAACGATTACAAATCTATATCTAGCTAAATCAAAATAGAATTTAAAATCCCAGTATTTAAAGAGATTTGAACCCGGTACCTCCGAGTTCAGAAGACAAGTGTTTTTACCTAACTGTCATCTAAAATGGCCACAGATTATCTTTTTTTTTTCTTTTATTGCAGAATGGAAAAAAGAGAAGGTGGGACTTTGTGACAGAGCAATCAGAGTAAGTGTCTATCATATTTGTTGTGACAGAGCATTCTAAGTGTCAAATAAGAACAATCTGGTATAAACTTTGTCACATGTAAATTATGAGTGAGTCTGGTGTGAATGTACACTTTGGTTTCTTATAGTTATAATCTTTTTTGTTTGGTGTAATGCACAAATTGTAAGACAAATTTCCATACGGACAATAAAGATTATTATTATTATTATTATCATCATATTTGTTGTGACAGAGAAATCTAAGTGTCTATCATGTTTGTTGTGACAGAAAATTCTAAGTGTCTATCATATTTGTTGTGACAGAGAATTCTAAGTGTTTATCATATTTGTTGTGACAGAGCATTCAGAGTAAGTGTCTATCATGTTGGTTGTGACAGAGCATTCAGAGTAAGTGTCTATCATGTTGGTTGTGACAGAGCATTCAGAGTAAGTGTCTATCATGTTTGTTGTGACAGAGAATGCTAAGTGCCTATCATGTTTGTTGTGACAGAGCATTCAGAGTGTGTCTGTCATGTATCTAAGTTGATGAGCTTGATTGGCTAAAATATTTGTTCACATATGAAATATATATCTAAAAAATGAAAGAGGTCTTCAAAATGTGGGATAGGACAATAGAATTGCAAAATGATTAAAAATGTTAGTCTTCATTGTTTAAATGACTTTTCAACATCTCAATACCCCTCCCAATAGCTGCTTTTAACATGCTTCTAAGTCAACACATATTTTTACTGTGTAACATTAATGCTTTGAAATTTCACTTCTGCTGACATGACAAATATACTTGCCTTAAATCTGGTGCTGTGTACTGTTTTTACCTTACATTTTCAAAATCTATATTCATTGCATTGTGACAGAAATTATTATGTAAGCTTTAATTAAGAAGTTTGACTTTTGTTTTTTCAGTGTCAATGTGTTGTTATTTAACACCAGTAGAAATGTCTTCATCTTAGTCAAACAGTTTCGACCAGGTAAAAATATAGTTGATAAATAGTTGAATTTAACAAATTAGAAGGAAGTCAAATTTTAGTTTAACATAGAAATGAGGGAAAAGATACAAAATTAATACGTTCAAAAATGTATTTATAAAAAATTCAAAACACTGAACCTGTGTTTTATTTAAGTAAAAAATTATCTACTTAAAAATTATCATATTTTTCATGTACATATTTCTCCAATCTATTTTTTGAAAGCCATGAACCCTTTAATGTGCATAGATTGTGATCCAAAACATTTATTAATTGTATACAAGTCAATGAATCGTAATACAATTTTGCCTTATTTAATTCTTTCCCTTAAATTAAATTACTGAGATATGATGTATAGCAATGACATGTTTAATAAGTTATTAGTTTAACTGTACTAATTGGTTTTAATTAATTTTTTTATTTAAGTTCAGGCTAAATGATTAGTTAGTTATTTTTCACATCTTTCTATTGGTTAATTTAGCTGTCTATCTTTACAATGTGAAGAGTGCTGGTTCAGGTGTCAAGGTCAACACAGAGGTGTTCCCTGGCTCTCTTGGAGTAACAGTTGAACTCTGTGCTGGACTAGTAGACAAAGAAAACAAGAGCCTGGAGGAAGTGGCCCAGGCAGAGGTGCTGGAAGAATGCGGCTATTCAATATCAGTGAATGACTTGCAGAAGATCACAAAGTGTCGGTGAGTTTCACTTGTTTTCTGACTTGTAATAAGCACTCACTAAATCCAAGTTGGTGTCACACTCAACTGCAGATTTTGGCTACAAGGGGATAGATCCATGCTTAAAGTATGGGTCAATATTTTTTTAATGTTAGGTAATTCAAAGCATCATAAAGTCCTTGGAGAGATATTTTTGTATTAAAATCTGTGGGTCACCTAGAAAAATTTTTCTAAAGAGCATTGGAAGGAAGAGGGAAAAATAATGTGGTCATCTATTCAAATCTTTTAAGGAGACTATAAGAAAATTGTTAGATATCGAGCTCATTGGTTGTTAGTCAATTGATCAGTAATTATTCACCCCTCACTGTACTTTCTTGAACTTTATATTGATAGCTTTTGTCAAGCAAGCTATTTTAATACTTGTATCATTTATACAAGAGATGTTTTATTTGAATTTTGCTCATCGCTGGAATATTTATTTCATTGGACTGAGTTCTTCTTCCTTGTTCTCATTTTTATGTTGGAGCGTTCAGATGACTAGACCAATATATGAGATGAACTGCGCAGTGGTTTATTGGACTGATTTTAACTCTTAACAAATTGTATTCAATTCATTTTTTTGTGGGTGGTACTATAGAGACAACTGCAGATGTTCTGTTACTTTGACTAACCAAAGTCTAATTTATAGTGTTAGAGTAAACTATGTAACAGTCTAGACCCAGTTAGAAAATGATTCAGAAGACACTACACAAGACAGCAGGATTTCTGTCCAGGGCTTTTGCAAGATTTCTGTCCAGGGCTTTTGCAAGATTTCTGTCCAGGGCTTTTGCAAGAGAGGATTTAAGCCTCTCAAGCCCTCACTCTAATGGAGTTTGATGATGATGATGACAGTTTAAACCTTTTTTTTTTTATTTTGCAAAGTTTGTACCATTGAAGTTGGTTAATATTAATTTGAAACTACAGACAAATGTCAAAAACCAATTACCTCCTCTTTTGCTTGGGTCAAACTTCTGACAAATAATAGTACCAGTCTTCTAATTAGTTTTTAGCACAAGACCACAACACCGAACTTAAAATTTTACCAACTGGCTTGGTTTGAGTTCATTATAAAAATCCCAGAGGTTTGAAAGGTAGATACATAGTTAGAATAAACAAAGATTATATACATATATATTATTAATGAGGAGCTTGAGCCGCTAGTTATGCTCCTTCATATCAGATTTGCAGTGGTAAAATTTATTTATCTTCACTTATTAGATGCAGTTACATTCAATTATAGCCACTTAGCAATGCTAATAAAATACATTCTTTACAGCAATAGCATTGGGCTTGTTGGCTCTGAGACAACTGTTTACTATGCCGAAGTCACAGACGAGCAAAAGGTGAGTAGCGGAGGGGGACTGGCTGAAGAAGGAGAGCTGATTGAAGTGATTGAGGTGACAGTTGACGAGGCTCGTAAGCTCATCTATGATGAGGCAGTGAACAGAGAATCAGGCTTGCTGGTGGCACTACTGTGGTTTTTTAACAAAGTTTGGCCTCACAAATGTGGCCGGGAACACTGACAAACAGCTTGAAGTAGAAACCAATGGACCTCTATTTACAAAATATATTTTTAACTCATGAGCTATGAGTTGTGACCTAGCATTTTACTTTTTTTTTTTTTTTTCTCGCTGTTGTTCATTATTGTGGTTCATCTTCACCTCTTTAAAAACATAGAGCAAGATTATGTTGTTCATGAAATTGTTTATTGTCAACATTATGGATTTAGATGTACATGTTTTTTTTTGAAAAGCTAATATTTTACTGCAAAATGCAGGCTGTTAAGTATTAACAATGTTGCTTTATTGTTTTTGGGGTGGATACAATCGTGGTGGTTTGTTGAATATTATATAGTAGCCATCTGTACCATTGATATCTTTGAAAAAGTTTAACAAACATTGTTATACAAATTTCTATAAATAAAACATCTCTAATTAAACAAAGCCTCCTTTACTCATTCAGAGATTTTCATAAACCAATAGCATGCACAAGTGGAATATGGTTAGATAAACCCAGGCACTATTAAAGATAATTTTAGAAATTTCATTAACTTCCAATAATGGACCGTAGCAAATTCAGAACAATGCTGCATGAATAGTTCTATGAAAAACAAAATGTTATTTTGTTTCAAATGCTCTCTTGCACACACTCCATTGGCTTCCATTGAATGCAAGGATCGACTACAAGGTGACCACACTTTGTCATCAATGCATATACTTAGTGAACTGATCACTCTTTATCCCTCAGAAAAGTTAGGGTTAGGTGCCTTTTTCAGTGCAAAGGTTTGAAACTCACTCCCCATTTATTTCAGATAAATACATGCTTCACTACATTCAAGAACATTAAGACCCTAACTGTTAAAAACTTTTTTTTAGATTGGTTTGTCGTTTTAACTCTCATGTATTTGTCCGTTCTGTTATTATAGCGTCTTGAGCCTAATTTATGCTTGTTCACAGCACTTTATACATTAAATTATTATTATCAAAGTATTGTAATCAAACATGGCTAGCTATGTAATTACTGTATTTGACTAGGTGATGGTACAGAAGATCCCCCAACAATCCCTTTAAGACATTTCTTGCATCTAGATACTTCTCTGTTCAGTACTTTGAAATACTTACACATTGGCTTGTTGTATTTCTTGGTTTTATAGATCACATATTGATTGAACTATACATATACCTTTGCCGTTTGTATTGCCCATTTGTTGTGCATTAAACACTGAGAATATGTACGGATGTCTTTTCTGTACATTTAGAAGTTGGACAAACTGACAGTGTGAAGTAAAGATTTTGCTTTAAATAGTCTCGGGAATGATTTATTGTCCAGCTTATTGAGAATATATTTTATTTCCTGTACTTTCTTTAGAGCGAAGTTTAAATTTGTTTTTAATTTACACTGTACAAATGTAGCATAATTACAAAGAGCTTTGTCTTTGTAATAAATGTCTTGAACTAAAGATGTTTTTCGTTTTAACAAAAGTACAGAGGTAACTTAATTAATTTAAAACAAATAACATTGAAATAAATTAAAACTGTAAGACTTATTTATTTTATTGTTTTTCAATTAAATATGTTTTATTTAAATCTGATTTATTTTATGAAAATTGACCTGGTGTCCAATTCAAGCTCGTTATAATTTCATACTATATATTATAAGACATGGACATTCTGCTAATTATGACATTCTCAATGCACTCTGGTCCAATCCTATTTGTGGAGATTATTGTGGGAGGGATATGTAGTAGAGTTTCTGTGCTCTCACTTTAAGTTTGATCAAGATATGAATTCAAGACCTCTAGATTTGCAACATGTAACCTTTACCACTCATCACTTGTTGAATTTGAATTTTAGGTAACATAGGTCTGTGCTTTATATTAGCAAGTAAAATAATTGTAAAGTTTGTACTGTAAGCTGAACTGAATATAACAGTACAATTTAGTGATTCTACTTGAATCTTCACACAATCCGACAAGATGTTTTCCTTTTTAAAACATTCTATTATTAACCTGTGACCATATTGACTGGTGAACTCAACTTTACCTTGCACATTTCCATCAACAAAATGTGTTGTTTGTTTTTTAATGTTTGATAATTATCTTGAGTTAGACATCTGAGCAAGCTTATTTATACTTATTCCTTTTATTTACTTCCAAAATCATATTTTTAAAAATGTTTATTAGTTTATTAGTTCAAAATTTCATTATCAATGCCATAGAGCTTTTATCCACAAATGCTTCATTAAAAAAAAACATTTTTTAAAGAGACACTATATAGAGTCTATATATTATTGGTCCATCGTGGTTTGATGATGACACTAGGGCCTGTTTGGATTGTCTATTGTAAAAGTCCATAGTTAAAACGACACTTAACTTATTCTGTAACTAGCACATTATCATAGGAGCCTTTACAATCATGTTAATTTGATCCATCACACTGTCACAAGGCCATGCATGGCTGCCTGGTCATGTAGCATGCATTCTAAACCCTCATCATGATGGTCCGAGCTCCCACCTGCCATAAGCCCCTGCCATGCTTTTGGGAGTGTAGTGCTAGAACATAATCTTCATTTCTAAAGGAACGTCTGATACTTACAAGTCAAGGACTCATGAAAGTTTTCTTGAAAATATTTAAACCTAGATTAGCCACAAAAAGAAATCCAACTAGACTTTTTTTTTTTCACCTACTTTTCACCATTTTCACATTGGAAAGTTGATACTGGTGTATAAATGTAATAATAAAAAAAAAAAAGATGCTCCTGGACATTTGTATAGGTGGGGGCTTATGTGGAAGAAACCAAGATGTTCATGGGTCAAGTGAACTATTTTTGTGGCCAATAACTCATGAAAGTTCTATGTGACTAGCACAATGATCAACCAAAACACTTAACTTTATCCAAAACATACCTAATTTCTAATACAGTCTCAAACTTAATACTTCTGTTTTGCAGCCAAGCCAATAACTACACTGCCATAACATATTTCTACTATACTCTGAAACCTCATTTAGCATTTTAAATATTGCAGATACAATTTGCCTTTCATTTCTAAGTCACCTTTTTTTTTTTTTAAAGTTTGAAAAGAAGTCAAATGTATATTACATATGCCAAAATAAATTATAATTTTTTTTTTTGTACAATTCATTCCAACACATTCACTCATACAGGATGAGATTCTTTGTTAGTCTGGTACCCTCAACAAAATCTGGCCAACTTGTTCACAGGCACTAAAGTGAGTCCTTGTATCATGCTCTGTTTATGAGCCAGTCAACAAAGAGGCTAAAAACACTCGCAGGACTCTGGAGAACTTGTCGATGACCTGAAAGTTCAAATTTCCAATCGTGTCCCTAACGGAGTGCCAGGCAGTTGGGAATGGTGTGGAGATCAAATGTAGAACTGGAACACCTGGAAATAAGCATAACAAGTATGTTAGCGCACAAAACAGGTGAATTAGGGGAGATAACGTAAAGCAACCGCGAAGTTAATTACTTCAGTTATATCCCTTGCATGATGTCACATTTCACAGTTGTGAAGTGAGGAAAATTACTTCCGTTGCACTCATATTCTTGTTCGGGCCTCTCGATAGTTCGGATAGAGTAAGCAGCTTTGAAGGACATGGTCGGCACTCTCTGGTGACGCTCCACAAGGGCAAATCTCACTAGTCCCTATTTTTAGCTTCCGGAACATAGAACTGTTCTAATTCTGTTGTGTCCGATTCTGAGGTGAAAAATTATATGTTGGTCGTTTCGGGACAGCTTGTAATAGGCATCACTTTTCTTAAAATTTGTGTGAGAGCTGGTTGTCTTTTATTCTACTCTCTAATCTTCATTTCTTCCGGGTAGAGAGGAATGTTCATTTGTTTGTTCATCTTTGGCCGGTATCTTTGCTTTTTTATTGCCTTCTATCTAAATGTGTGCTGGAATCCACCGAAGAGCAGTTTCCTGCTGTTGTTGTTGAGGTTTACAGGAACTGTCCTGCGTTATTTTATATAGGAAGTATCAGAGTTTATCATGTTTTGAAGGACATCAGTCAGGGAAACTATTTGGCTGTTTGGTTTACTTGGATAGTTTACTAGTTTGGTAGCTGTTACTTCAAGTGCTCGCCTTTCTGCTCTGCAGCTCTCCGAGAGATCGCCAGTTGCAATGGACTTTTCTAGTCTTTCTCCATTGGGGCGCAGAGGCGTAGGTAGCGTGGATGGGGCCCCCAAAGAGGTCAAGCCCCCCCCCCGGGTTCCTCCCCCCTCCAAAAGATGGCAAATTCCTAGCTACGCCACTGTTGGGTCGTTCAATTAGTATACCCGCTCCTCCGTTTGCGTTGGTATCTTGAGTTGATCAGTTTGTGTTGGAATCTTGAGTTGATCAGTTTGTGTTGGAACCTTGAGTTGATCAGTTTGTGTTGGAATCTTGAGTTGATCCGTTTGTGTTGGTATCTTGAGTTGATCAGTTTGTGTTGGAATCTTGAGTTGATCAGTTTGTGTTGGAACCTTGAGTTGATCAGTTTGTGTTGGGTTCTTGAGTTGATCAGTTGTGTTGGAATCTTGAGTTGATCAGTTTGTGTTGGAATCTTGAGTTGATCAGATTGTGTTGGATTCTTGAGTTGATCAGTTTGTGTTGGATTCTTGAGTTGATCAGTTTGTGTTGGATTCTTGAGTTGATCAGTTTGTGTTGGATTCTTGAGTTGATCAGTTTGTGTTGGATTCTTGAGTTGATCAGTTTGTGTTGGATTCTTGAGTTGATCCGTTTGTGTTGGAATCTTGAGTTGATCCGTTTGTATTGGATTCTTGAGTTGATCCGTTTGTGTTGGAATCTTGAGTTGATCCGTTTGTATTGGATTCTTGAGTTGATCAGTTTGTGTTGGAATCTTGAGTTGATCAGTTTGTGTTGGAATCTTGAGTTGATCCGTTTGTGTTGGAATCTTGAGTTGATCCGTTTGTATTGGATTCTTGAGTTGATCAGTTTGTGTTGGAATCTTGAGTTGATCAGTTTGTGTTGGAATCTTGAGTTGATCCGTTTGTGTTGGAATCTTGAGTTGATCCGTTTGTATTGGATTCTTGAGTTGATCAGTTTGTGTTGGAATCTTGAGTTGATCGGTATGTGTTTTTTTCTTGCGATCAGAATTCAGTTACACTTTGCAGTCGAAGCAGAGAACATTGTAATAACTAGTACCATAATTATCCATGCTCTACTTTCTAGATTTCCCGTTTATAATTATTGTAAATGAAATACAAGACATGACGAACTGAGACGTTTGACCTTGACACTTTCAGAAATGTTTTTTCTCTTGGAGCGAGATTGGTTTTCTAGGAAACATGAGAGGGAACTCTATTTATCTTCCATTAGAATGTTGAAATCCGAGAAAACTGGTAATGTAGATATGAACATGAAATGTCAGCAACATTTCCTGGACCTTTTTTACCCTTGACTCTTACCAAATAATATACTTTAAATTATAGACACTATTTCTGCTGTACAAAATATGAATGGCAATGTCTTCGATTCCGGAGATTAAGGATGAGTGCTGTGTTTTTATGATTACACAAACCCAGTTACGACCTGCATATTTTTTTTCACCCCCAAGGCAGACAAAGCCGTTGTCCGCCAGGATCTGTTTAAGTTTAATTTCCGTATTTTGCGCCTATTTTCGGTAAGTGATTTTTTTAGGCCTCGAATGCGTGTCCCTCGGCCTTTGTGAGAAGTCTCTCTTTCAGAGGCCAACTGCTGCCAGCTACTTTCCTCTATGCCAGGGAGAGCAAAATGGCGCCTGAGTTGATCTTTACAGCGCTTCCGGTGAGCACCTGTGTTACGCAGCCTTTGAATTTTTCCAGCTCGCTACAAAGATCGACTTTGGCATACAGTCGTCCATCATGCTGGATGTGTTCGACCCAGCTGACGAATGGTAAGCAGAACATAGCTTTTTCTACGGTACTTTTGCCAGTGCCAATTATGAAGCGAAGGTATCTTTGATAGAAGTGTATATAACATATTGTAATAACTTAAGTGAGGCAACTCAACGAGACAAAGACGTTTATTTATACAGAGACATGACAAACACAAAGGGGCATCTGCCTTGAGCACAGCATCTCCATATTGGCTCTTTACTTGGGCGGAAATCGTTTGTCTCCTCATGTCAACATCCGACTTGTTTAGTCACAGATAGTGCGCACCTTCTTTCTGCACTATCTTGGATGGCGGTGTGCATGGCTAGGTTATAACAATATTTTAAAATATGATCATTTTTGTCCCTTTTTATGCACTATAAAATCATATTTCTAAACTCTTTCGCTTGCAGCAGAACAAAATTTGTATTGTTTAGTTTGGCAACAGTGATCATTCCATCTAGCGTCCTTGACATTGTTGAGTTTGTCCATTTTGTTCCCGACAATCTCTCCAAATCTTTTTATTTATTTCTATTTTTCTTACGTTTTTCTTGAAGTGACCTTATACCGCCACCACAATTCTCTATGTTCTTTAAGTGACCTTATACCGCCACCACTATTCTCTATGTTCTTTAAGTGACCTTATACCGCCACCACAATTCTCTATGTTCTTTAAGTGACCTTATACCGCCACCACAATTCTCTATGTTCTTTAAGTGACCTTATACCGCCACCATATTTCTCTATGTTCGTGTATTTTAGTCTCCAAAATAAACAAAACAACAACAACAAAAAACTATTTATCGATGGTCCCGCTCCCATCCCCCGTCGTCCTGCGGGAGGTTTGGACTAGGAAGTAATTATCTTCAATTCTGAAGGAACATCCGAAACATGTAAAATATTTTACAACATTAAAAAAAAAAAGACATTACTTTACTACCAAGATTTCCGATTTGTATTTTGAATAAGCAATGGCATAATAATAAATAATAACAAATTAATAAATAATAATAAATGAAAAAAATGATTCTGTAAAAAAAAAAAAAAAAAAAAGCTGCAAAAATGGCGAAATCTTTTTAAAGATGGTTACCTGCGTGTGTCCTAAGTCTACGTTCATCTATTTAATAGCTAGGCCAATCTAATCTGACTTATGGTGTGTTCATATATAGCAAATGTCTGCCCCAGCACCTGGCCAACATGCTGGACAGGAAGGAAATCATTGTCTACTACCTTTAGATTACAGCCGAAATATGGCTTTAATTTTGTTTTCATTAGTAGGCACTACTCTAGCAGCGCACCGTGCAGATGCCACTCGTTATCGACCGTACACATTTTGTCGTCTGCTCAGCAAAGACCCGAAAGCTTCTATATCACGTATCGTTCGATAAATGATTCTAAAGTGACACATTTCTATAACATTTTTTATTATAACATACACAGTTTTATTGTAGGACCTAATAACCACTGGGCTGTAATACTTCTTCAAAACTATTAGACACTCGAAATGAATTCTTTAAAACTGACCAAAGTGTCCGTTAAATGTTATACTGACCTTTATGTATGAATGGTGTGTGGTCATCTTCCACATTTTGACTGGCACCTCGTGTACTGAACATGACAGATTGGTAGGTCGCTGCTGGCAGTAAACTCATTCGTTTTAAACATTGCTCTGTGGATAAACATTGAATAAACTACAACTATTTGACCTAAAGTCTTTAAACATGCATAGGATAGCTGCCTGGCCGTGCGGTATGCGCTATGGACTGTCGTTCGGTCGTCTCTATGGTCCCGGGTTCATACCCTGCCCGCTGCCATCCCTGCGGGAGATTTGGACTACGACAGGGGTTCTTAACCTGTGGGTCGCGACCCCCCTGGGGGTCGATTGACCATTTGCCAGGGGTCACTTAAAACTATCGAAACTATGGATTATTATTGCCTAGTCTTCTATTGGTGTAAGTGTGTGTGTGTGTGTGGGGGGGGGGGGTTCGCCTCAGAGTGGGGGATTGTAAAAAGGGGTCGCCGAGCACCGCTGGACTAGGAAGTAGTTTATCATGAACTCTGAAGGAACATCCGAAACATGTAAAATAAACATTTACAGACATAGTGGTGTCTAGGGGTTTTGTAGAAGTTTTATTTTCAATTCTTATGAAACAATGAGAAACATAAAGCAGAAGAAGGGACGCTAATCTGTTTCTATGGACGAGAGTGTCCTGTGGTCAGCACAACTATCAGCCGCATTTACTTTCCCCGACATTGTTAGGTATAAATTTAAGTTGGTTGGACCGAGACCAATCGTTACAGAAGACCTGAACACTGACCTGCAACGTGTGGGCAGTTTAGACTAATAGCTCGTTGCCACGTTGTACAGACCTGTGACGTGGCAACGAGCTATTGGTCTAAACTGCCCACACGTTGCAGGTCAGTGTTCAGGTTTTCTATAACGATTGGTCTCAATCTTTAACCTGGGTTCAAACTCATAACCACTTCACAAACAAAACGCTTTACCATCCGGCTACCACATCCCTTGGCTGCCTGGCTCTAGACTAAAGCCTCGCGGGTTCGTATCCTACCCGCTCCAGTGGCGTAGCTAGGGTGGGGGGAGGATGGGGGAGAATTTGAAAATCCCCGGGGACCCAAATTAGCGATTTTTACATTAGAAATTAATAATTATTTAAAAAGAAGCCCCCCCCCCCCCAAACGATGGAAAATTCCTAGCTACCCCCCTGACCCGCCCACTCCCCGACGTAGGTAAGAGCTAGAATGTAATAATCTTCATTTCTGGAAAAACATCCGAAACATGTGAAAGAAACAAAGCAAAGGCGCCATGCCTTGACAATATTAGGAACACTATTGCAAACTAAATAGTTTCATTGTATTCATTCTAGAGTCTAGATCAGGGGTTCTCAACCTGTGGAGCGCAACCCCCTTGGGGGTCGATTGAACATTTGCCAGGGGTCGCTTAAGACCATCCAAAATATGGATTGTTATTGCCTACTCTTCTATTGCTGTATGTGTGTGTCGGGGTGGGGGTCGCGGCTGAGTGGGGGGTTGTAAAAGGGGTCAAGAGCTTAAAAGGTTGAGAACCGCTGGTCTAGAGCAATGTCTTGAACTCGTAAGTTGTGTAGGCTGCAAGCTAACTACATGCGATGTAGAGATTCATTTTATAGCGACTGCTTTTTTTTTATTTAAAAAAAAATCAGAATTTAAAAAATCATTAAATTGTTTAAAAGTCTTCTAACATCTAAGATCCAGTTCCTGAGCATCTGTCTCCGTGGGCGACCACTGATAGACACACTATGTCACGCAATAAGCCATGATAAAAGTTTGATTCAATGCTGAATTAAAATGGACAGGATCGTATAACAACAACACACCCACAAGATTTTCTAACGTGAAAGGAAACCAACACAGCTCATTTGATACACACAACATTAGCCGCGTTTCGACACCATTGACAGATTGAACGTATCCAGTAACAATAGAACACTATTTAACATTGACAGATTAGGTGTGGGCCTATCCTGTAACTTTAGAACACTTGGTAACATGAAATCCCAAGATGAATTGCAGAGACAGAAATACTGAATATACCTGTTATTGTAAACTCTAAAAGGAAACGGTAATAGAATATAGACTATCAAGTTTGATATTGGTATTAGCTAAATTAAAGAAATGAAACAAACAAAAGTGGGTGGTGAGTTAATTAAAAAAAAAAACTTCAATAGAATCCTGTTCGTTGCGCTATTTCTTTCATGTTGAGAATAGCAACAGCTCAGCAAAAAATACCATAATGACAGCAGATACAATTGCACTGGATAGTTCGTTTATTCCGCTCCACCGTAAAATACGCAATGAATTAAAAACCTTCCTGTATCTTTATTTAAATCAGCAAATCAGCTCAATTCATAAAGAGTCGATAGCACGAATGGGCTTCATGGACGATTCATGATAAACAGGCTAGAAAAAAGGTTCGATATTTCACCAAAAGAAAGAAACAAAAAGGTCTTCTAGCATTTGTAGTCTAACAAGTAGAGCTAAACATTCGCGAATAAACCTTGAATCAGAGTAGAGACTTAGGACTAGGCTAGTAGACATATAGAGCCATAGAGCTCTGCTATATTTGTTTCGCAATTTTCTCTAACAAAAATACTTCTTAGAGTCCCTTGCGAGGCCTGCACCAATCGGAGACCCTAGGCGGCTGCCTAGTTTGCCTTATGCCTAGGGCCGGCCCTGATAATAGATAATAGTGTTTATGGAGAATACCTGGGCTGTGTGGTCTTCGCTATTACTTTTACAGTCAGGAGGGAAAGGGACGAAGGTGTAAGACATTTTGATTATTAAATTATCCAAAGCCACAATGTTATCGAGAAGTCTTTTTCTCTCATTCCTAATTATTATTCTTTCCATTGGTCAAGGTCTAACGGGATTCTGGCGGTTGCTCTGATCTTGAACTGTACTTCATCTAATCTAAGCTGTCTTGGATGACGTTGCTATCATTTCAAGTCATGAATAATAATTGTGTTCGATTACTTTGGACTTTGGTCAGAAGATGAAAAAAGAACTTAAGTAGACCCGTTTTGTAGACAACGGCTTTGTTCACACCAATGATAGTTACAAAATATATAGGTCAAGGTCAAGAAGAGAAAATTACTGCACTTTTACTGAATCTTCGGACATTGTTTTATTACAAAACTTATATTAATTCAGTCTGTCTGTCTGTCTGTCTGTCTGGTACACATTTTGAACACTTTTTTTCTCCTACTTCCCATTCTCGGATCAAGTTGAAACGTAATAGAATTAGACATTGTTCCTAATCAACAGGAATCAATAAAAATAGTGGTAATTAATTTTGTTTGCTATCGAGCAGGGAAACAAATCTTACAGTAGTGAGATATATGGCTGTAAATATGAAGTTCTTCCCCTTTGATAATAATTTTTTAAAAGCATATATCAAATCACTGTCTGTCTGTCTGGTAAAAAGTTTGTATACGCTATTTCTCCCAAACCCATTCTCAGACCAAGTGGAAGTTTTGCACACTAATTTCTTTTACCTGACAACATAAGAATCATAAAAAAAAAACAATTAGTTAATAACCTATAGGTAATTAATTATTTCGTTTGGTATCGAACAAAGGGAAAAATAGTACTTGAATGATGTGGTGGTCTAAGTTGAATTAAAGTTTGCTTTAAATTTTGAAACTAAGAATAGATAACTATAAAACATCTCATAAGCAAGTGGTTAGCGTGTTTGCTTGAGGACGTCAGAGCCCTGGAGTTCAAAAAGCATAAAATTACGCTAAACAAAAGATATATACGGAATAAAGTACTTCCGGTTCAATTGACTAATTCAAGTTTTAAACCAAAAGAAACGAAACGCGTCCGCGCAATATTGACCATTGATACAACTACGCGTTATATTGACCATTGATACAATTACGCGTTATATTGACCATTGATACAATTACGCGTTATATTGACCATTGATACAACTACGCGTTATATTGACCATTGATACAATTACGCGTTATATTGACCATTGATACAATTACGCGTTATATTGACCATTGATACAATTACGCGTTATATTGACCATTGATACAATTACGCGTTATATTGACCATTGATACAATTACGCGTTATATTGACCATTGATACAACTACGCGTTATATTGACCATTGATACAACTACGCGTTATATTGACCATTGATACAATTACGCGTTATATTGACCATTGATACAATTACGCGTTATATTGACCATTGATACAATTACGCGTTATATTGACCATTGATACAATTACGCGTTATATTGACCATTGATACAATTACGCGTTATATTGACCATTGATACAATTACGCGTTATATTGACCATTGATACAATTACGCGTTATATTGACCATTGATACAATTACGCGTTATATTGACCATTGATACAATTACGCGTTATATTGACCATTGATACAATTACGCGTTATATTGACCATTGATACAATTACGCGTTATATTGACCATTGATACAATTACGCGTTATATTGACCATTGATACAATTACGCGTTATATTGACCATTGATACAACTACGCGTTATATTGACCATTGATACAATTACGCGTTATATTGACCATTGATACAATTACGCGTTATATTGACCATTGATACAACTACGCGTTATATTGACCATTGATACAATTACGCGTTATATTGACCATTGATACAATTACGCGTTATATTGACCATTGATACAATTACGCGTTATATTGACCATTGATACAATTACGCGTTATATTGACCATTGATACAATTACGCGTTATATTGACCATTGATACAACTACGCGTTATATTGACCATTGATACAACTACGCGTTATATTGACCATTGATACAATTACGCGTTATATTGACCATTGATACAATTACGCGTTATATTGACCATTGATACAATTACGCGTTATATTGACCATTGATACAATTACGCGTTATATTGACCATTGATACAATTACGCGTTATATTGACCATTGATACAATTACGCGTTATATTGACCATTGATACAATTACGCGTTATATTGACCATTGATACAATTACGCGTTATATTGACCATTGATACAATTACGCGTTATATTGACCATTGATACAATTACGCGTTATATTGACCATTGATACAATTACGCGTTATATTGACCATTGATACAATTACGCGTTATATTGACCATTGATACAATTACGCGTTATATTGACCATTGATACAATTACGCGTTATATTGACCATTGATACAATTACGCGTTATATTGACCATTGATACAATTACGCGTTATATTGACCATTGATACAATTACGCGTTATATTGACCATTGATACAATTACGCGTTATATTGACCATTGATACAATTACGCGTTATATTGACCATTGATACAATTACGCGTTATATTGACCATTGATACAATTACGCGTTATATTGACCATTGATACAATTACGCGTTATATTGACCATTGATACAATTACGCGTTATATTGACCATTGATACAATTACGCGTTATATTGACCATTGATACAATTACGCGTTATATTACCATTGATACAATTACGCGTTATATTGACCATTGATACAATTACGCGTTATATTGACCATTGATACAATTACGCGTTATATTGACCATTGATACAATTACGCGTTATATTGACCATTGATACAATTACGCGTTATATTGACCATTGATACAATTACGCGTTATATTGACCATTGATACAATTACGCGTTATATTGACCATTGATACAACTACGCGTTATATTGACCATTGATACAATTACGCGTTATATTGACCATTGATACAATTACGCGTTATACAAGCTTTTTTTTTTTTAATATGACTTTTGTATTTTCTCAAATATTTTTTTTAGTCCGACTAGTGGAAATATGAATAAAGAATTGAAAGATATTGCGAAATAAATGCTGTGCGTATCAGCTAAAAATGAATAACGTAACTCAAGCATGTTACACTATTGATGTAGTCACATCTTAAAGTTCAACAGAACATACGATGGTGGTGATAGTGATTAAAGATATATCATACGTAAGATATATTGCCACGTTGTACAGATGGCCTCTGAAAGAGACAGTTGGAGAGCTCCCAATAAGGTCTCGGGGCCCAAATGAGAACCCTTGCCGAAAACAGGCGCAACAGGTGAAAAGAAATCTTAAACACACACACACCCATCCCGCCGGTGAACAACGGCATTGTCCGAATCTGTTATGGCAAAATATGAAGGTTACAACTGGGTTTGCGTAGTCATGTGAAACACTGCACCCATTCTTAATCTTCGTACTCGATGACATTGTCATATTACTGATGACACTAAATGGAGTTTGGGGGAATAGCGAATTCGATGAGGATTAAAAGAAATAACCCTTTAGCAGCGATTCTCAACCTTTTAAGCTTGGCGACCCCTTTTTACAAGTTGCCGCGACCCCCCCCCCCCCCCCCAATAGACACACACAGCAATAGAAGAATAGACAATAACAATCCTTATTTTTGATGGTCTTAGGCGACCCCTGGCAAATCGTCAATGGACCCCCAAGGGGGTCGCGACCAACAGGTTGAGAACCCCTGCTTTAGGTTATGATGACTGACTTGTGAGGAGGGGGGGTGGAGTCCGGTACCTACCTATAGTGACCATTCTGTAGTACAGTGACGAAGTATTGCTGTAGTAGTTAACAAAACGCGTGTCTGTTGTACCAATCAGGTCAAGCAGTATGAAGAATTTCTGTGTGAATAGACGATAGCGTAACAATTATTGGTTAGACTGTCATCACTTTAGGACCGGGTGATATAAATAATTGACTAGCCTGCTGTTATCCCTACATCGTGATGAACGATCTCATCATTTTAGCCATCACTCTATCCACAAACTCAACATACACCACGTGACCATGGCCGGCTCTAGACTCGTGATGGCCTCGAGGAGATCAATAATCGATGACCCCGTTAATGAAGGCCAGCAATTTTTATAAGTTATCATTTTCTATTCAATCTATAGGCCTGTTGGCTTGCTGGTTTTTTGGATTCAGCAGCCCCACACAGCCGAATCAAGTCTAAAAAAAGTTTCTGAAGGCCAAATATCTGGCAAAGTTCCCTGTCTACCAAACAAACGAAAGAAAAAGGTCATTGCACTCTTTACATGGACGCATATTTAAATGTTATGCCATAAAAATATGCTTTGTCATCTATGAACATCTCTGCTTTTCTTTTTTTTAATGTTTGCGAAACATTATCAGTTCAAAATTAGATGTCTGAATATTAGCCAGATTTTTTTTTTCCATAATGTAAATTTTGAGGGACATTGAATGGACTCCATTTTACAATAGAAAATTACTTTTAATGTTTAACGAAATCGGTAACTAAGCAAACTCGTATCGAAAACGAGGCTGGGTTTGAGCAAATACAAAAATGCATTAAATTAACAAACAGAATAGGCCTGCTAGTAACGTGACCTCCGTGACCTATATCGAAGATGCCGCTAGGAATCACAATCCAGTTATGTCATTCGGCTTGTAAAGCTTTGGACGTTCTTTCAGAAATGGTGATTATTACGTCCTACCCCAATGATGATTACGTCCTGCATGTGTGTGTAGGGGGGGTGTGTGTGAAGGCATTGGATACTTTGGGCCTCTTCTCTTCTATAACAAGACTGCTTCTAACACAGTTGGTGTGGGGGGGGGGCCTCTTCTCTTCTATAACAAGACTGCTTCTAACACAGTTGGTGTGGGGGGGGGGGGGGCTCTTCTCTTCTATAACAAGACTGCTTCTAACACAGTTGGTGTGGGGGGGGGGGGCTCTTCTCTTCTATAACAAGACTGCTTCTCACACAGTTGGTGTGTGTGTGGGGGGGCCTCTTCTCTTCTATAACAAGACTGCTTCTCACACAGTTGGTGTGTGTGGGGGGGCCTCTTCTCTTCTATAACAAGACTGCTTCTCACACAGTTGGTGTGGGGGGGGGGGCTTCTTCTCTTCTATAACAAGACTGCTTCTAACACAGTTGGTGTGTGTGGGGGGGGGGGGCCTCTTCTCTTCTATAACAAGACTGCTTCTAACACAGTTGGTGTGTGTGGGGGGGGGGCCTCTTCTCTTCTATAACAAGACTGCTTCTAACACAGTTGGTGTGTGTGGGGGGGGGCCTCTTCTCTTCTATAACAAGACTGCTTCTCACACAGTTGGTGTGGGGGGGGGGCTTCTTCTCTTCTATAACAAGACTGCTTCTAACACAGTTGGTGTGTGTGGGGGGGGGGGCCTCTTCTCTTCTATAACAAGACTGCTTCTAACACAGTTGGTGTGTGTGGGGGGGGGGCCTCTTCTCTTCTATAACAAGACTGCTTCTAACACAGTTGGTGTGTGTGGGGGGGGGGCCTCTTCTCTTCTATAACAAGACTGCTTCTAACACAGTTGGTGTGTGTGGGGGGGGGGCCTCTTCTCTTCTATAACAAGACTGCTTCTAACACAGTTGGTGTGTGTGTGTGGGGGGCCCTCTTCTCTTCTATAACAAGACTGCTTCTAACACAGTTGGTGTGGGGGGGGGGCTATTCTCTTCTATAACAAGACTGCTTCTCACACAGTTGGTGTGTGTGTGGGGGGGGGGCTCTTCTCTTCTATAAAAAGACTGCTTCTCACACAGTTGGTGTGTGGGGGGGCCTCTTCTCTTCTATAACAAGACTGCTTCTAACACAGTTGGTGTGGGGGGGGGGGGCTCTTCTCTTCTATAACAAGACTGCTTCTCACACAGTTGGTGTGTGTGTGTGGGGGGGGGGGCCCTCTTCTCATCTATAACAAGACTGCTTCTAACACAGTTGGTGTGGGGGGGGGGCTCTTCTCTTCTATAACAAGACTGCTTCTAACACAGTTGGTGTGGGGGGGGGGGGGCTCTTCTCTTCTATAACAAGACTGCTTCTAACACAGTTGGTGTGGGGGGGGGCCTCTTCTCTTCTATAACAAGACTGCTTCTAACACAGTTGGTGTGTGTGTGTGTGGGGGCCTCTTCTCTTCTATAACAAGACTGCTTCTAACACAGTTGGTGTGGGGGGGGGCTCTTCTCTTCTATAACAAGACTGCTTCTCACACAGTTGGTGTGTGGGGGGCCTCTTCTCTTCTATAACAAGACTGCTTCTAACACAGTTGGTTTGGGGGGGGGGGGGCTTTTCTCTTCTATAACAAGACTGCTTCTCGCACAGTTGGTGTGTGTGGGGGGGCCTCTTCTCTTCTATAACAAGACTGCTTCTAACACAGTTGGTGTGTGTGTGGGGGGGCCCCTCTTCTCTTCTATAACAAGACTGCTTCTAACACAGTTGGTGTGTGTGTGTGGGGGGCCCTCTTCTCTTCTATAACAAGACTGCTTCTAACACAGTTGGTGTGGGGGGGGGGGCTATTCTCTTCTATAACAAGACTGCTTCTCACACAGTTGGTGTGTGTGTGGGGGGGGGCTCTTCTCTTCTATAACAAGACTGCTTCTCACACAGTTGGTGTGTGGGGGGGCCTCTTCTCTTCTATAACAAGACTGCTTCTAACACAGTTGGTGTGAGGGGGGGGGCTCTTCTCTTCTATAACAAGACTGCTTCTCACACAGTTGGTGTGTGTGTGTGGGGGGCCCTCTTCTCTTCTATAACAAGACTGCTTCTAACACAGTTGGTGTGGGGGGGGGGCTCTTCTCTTCTATAACAAGACTGCTTCTAACACAGTTGGTGTGGGGGGGGGGGCTCTTCTCTTCTATAACAAGACTGCTTCTAACACAGTTGGTGTGGGGGGGGGGGCTATTCTCTTCTATAACAAGACTGCTTCTCACACAGTTGGTGTGTGTGTGTGTGGGGGGCTCTTCTCTTCTATAAAAAGACTGCTTCTCACACAGTTGGTGTGTGGGGGGCCTCTTCTCTTCTATAACAAGACTGCTTCTAACACAGTTGGTGTGGGGGGGGGGGGCTCTTCTCTTCTATAACAAGACTGCTTCTCACACAGTTGGTGTGTGTGTGTGGGGGGGGGCCCTCTTCTCATCTATAACAAGACTGCTTCTAACACAGTTGGTGTGGGGGGGGGGGGCTCTTCTCTTCTATAACAAGACTGCTTCTAACACAGTTGGTGTGGGGGGGGGGGCTCTTCTCTTCTATAACAAGACTGCTTCTAACACAGTTGGTGTGGGGGGGGGGCCTCTTCTCTTCTATAACAAGACTGCTTCTAACACAGTTGGTGTGTGTGTGTGTGGGGGCCTCTTCTCTTCTATAACAAGACTGCTTCTAACACAGTTGGTGTGGGGGGGGGGGGGCTCTTCTCTTCTATAACAAGACTGCTTCTCACACAGTTGGTGTGTGGGGGGCCTCTTCTCTTCTATAACAAGACTGCTTCTAACACAGTTGGTTTGGGGGGGGGGCTTTTCTCTTCTATAACAAGACTGCTTCTCACACAGTTGGTGTGTGTGGGGGGGCCTCTTCTCTTCTATAACAAGACTGCTTCTAACACAGTTGGTGTGTGTGTGGGGGGGGCCCTCTTCTCTTCTATAACAAGACTGCTTCTAACACAGTTGGTGTGTGTGTGTGGGGGGCCCTCTTCTCTTCTATAACAAGACTGCTTCTAACACAGTTGGTGTGGGGGGGGCTATTCTCTTCTATAACAAGACTGCTTCTCACACAGTTGGTGTGTGTGTGTGTGGGGGGCTCTTCTCTTCTATAACAAGACTGCTTCTCACACAGTTGGTGTGTGGGGGGGGCCTCTTCTCTTCTATAACAAGACTGCTTCTAACACAGTTGGTGTGGGGGGGGGCTCTTCTCTTCTATAACAAGACTGCTTCTCACACAGTTGGTGTGTGTGTGTGGGGGGCCCTCTTCTCTTCTATAACAAGACTGCTTCTAACACAGTTGGTGTGGGGGGGGGGCTCTTCTCTTCTATAACAAGACTGCTTCTAACACAGTTGGTGTGGGGGGGGGGGGCTCTTCTCTTCTATAACAAGACTGCTTCTAACACAGTTGGTGTGGGGGGGGGGGGGCTCTTCTCTTCTATAACAAGACTGCTTCTAACACAGTTGGTGTGGGGGGGGGCCTCTTCTCTTCTATAACAAGACTGCTTCTAACACAGTTGGTGTGTGTGTGTGTGGGGGGCCTCTTCTCTTCTATAACAAGACTGCTTCTAACACAGTTGGTGTGGGGGGGGGGCTCTTCTCTTCTATAACAAGACTGCTTCTCACACAGTTGGTGTGTGGGGGGCCTCTTCTCTTCTATAACAAGACTGCTTGTAACACAGTTGGTTTGGGGGGGGGGGGCTTTTCTCTTCTATAACAAGACTGCTTCTCACACAGTTGGTGTGTGTGGGGGGGCCTCTTCTCTTCTATAACAAGACTGCTTCTAACACAGTTGGTGTGTGTGGGGGGGGCCCTCTTCTCTTCTATAACAAGACTGCTTCTAACACAGTTGGTGTGTGTGTGTGGGGGGCCCTCTTCTCTTCTATAACAAGACTGCTTCTAACACAGTTGGTGTGGGGGGGGCTATTCTCTTCTATAACAAGACTGCTTCTCACACAGTTGGTGTGTGTGTGTGTGGGGGGCTCTTCTCTTCTATAACAAGACTGCTTCTCACACAGTTGGTGTGTGGGGGGGCCTCTTCTCTTCTATAACAAGACTGCTTCTAACACAGTTGGTGTGGGGGGGGGGCTCTTCTCTTCTATAACAAGACTGCTTCTCACACAGTTGGTGTGTGTGTGTGGGGGGCCCTCTTCTCTTCTATAACAAGACTGCTTCTAACACAGTTGGTGTGGGGGGGGGGGCTCTTCTCTTCTATAACAAGACTGCTTCTAACACAGTTGGTGTGGGGGGGGGGCTCTTCTCTTCTATAACAAGACTGCTTCTAACACAGTTGGTGTGGGGGGGGGGCTCTTCTCTTCTATAACAAGACTGCTTCTCACACAGTTGGTGTGTGTGTGTGGGGGGGCCTCTTCTCTTCTATAACAAGACTGCTTCTAACACAGTTGGTGTGGGGGGGGGCTCTTCTCTTCTATAACAAGACTGCTTCTCACACAGATGGTGTGTGGGGGGGCCTCTTCTCTTCTATAACAAGACTGCTTCTCACACAGTTGGTGTGGGGGGGGGGCTCTTCTCTTCTATAACAAGACTGCTTCTAACACAGTTGGTGTGTGTGTGTGTGGGGGCCTCTTCTCTTCTATAACAAGACTGCTTCTCACACAGTTGGTGTGGGGGGGGCTCTTCTCTTCTATAACAAGACTGCTTCTCACACAGTTGGTGTGGGGGGGGGGCTCTTCTCTTCTATAACAAGACTGCTTCTCACACAGTTGGTGTGGGGGGGCTCTTCTCTTCTATAACAAGACTGCTTCTAACACAGTTGGTGTGTGTGTGGGGGGGGGGCCTCTTCTCTTCTATAACAAGACTGCTTCTCACACAGTTGGTGTGTGGGGGGGCCTCTTCTCTTCTATAACAAGACTGCTTCTAACACAGTTGGTGTGGGGGGGGGCTCTTCTCTTCTATAACAAGACTGCTTCTCACACAGTTGGTGTGTGGGGGGCCTCTTCTCTTCTATAACAAGACTGCTTCTAACACAGTTGGTTTGGGGGGGGGGGGCTTTTCTCTTCTATAACAAGACTGCTTCTCACACAGTTGGTGTGTGTGGGGGGGCCTCTTCTCTTCTATAACAAGACTGCTTCTAACACAGTTGGTGTGTGTGTGGGGGGGGGCCTCTTCTCTTCTATAACAAGACTGCTTCTAACACAGTTGGTGTGTGTGTGTGGGGGGCCCTCTTCTCTTCTATAACAAGACTGCTTCTAACACAGTTGGTGTGGGGGGGGGGCTATTCTCTACTATAACAAGACTGCTTCTCACACAGTTGGTGTGTGTGTGTGTGGGGGGCTCTTCTCTTCTATAACAAGACTGCTTCTCACACAGTTGGTGTGTGGGGGGGCCTCTTCTCTTCTATAACAAGACTGCTTCTAACACAGTTGGTGTGGGGGGGGGGCTCTTCTCTTCTATAACAAGACTGCTTCTCACACAGTTGGTGTGTGTGTGTGGGGGGCCCTCTTCTCTTCTATAACAAGACTGCTTCTAACACAGTTGGTGTGGGGGGGGGGGGCTCTTCTCTTCTATAACAAGACTGCTTCTAACACAGTTGGTGTGGGGGGGGGGGCTCTTCTCTTCTATAACAAGACTGCTTCTCACACAGTTGGTGTGTGTGTGGGGGGGCCTCTTCTCTTCTATAACAAGACTGCTTCTCACACAGTTGGTGTGTGTGGGGGGGCCTCTTCTCTTCTATAACAAGACTGCTTCTCACACAGTTGGTGTGGGGGGGGGGGCTTCTTCTCTTCTATAACAAGACTGCTTCTAACACAGTTGGTGTGTGTGGGGGGGGGGCCTCTTCTCTTCTATAACAAGACTGCTTCTAACACAGTTGGTGTGTGTGGGGGGGGGGGCCTCTTCTCTTCTATAACAAGACTGCTTCTAACACAGTTGGTGTGTGTGGGGGGGGGCCTCTTCTCTTCTATAACAAGACTGCTTCTCACACAGTTGGTGTGGGGGGGGGGGCTTCTTCTCTTCTATAACAAGACTGCTTCTAACACAGTTGGTGTGTGTGGGGGGGGGCCTCTTCTCTTCTATAACAAGACTGCTTCTAACACAGTTGGTGTGTGTGGGGGGGGGCCTCTTCTCTTCTATAACAAGACTGCTTCTAACACAGTTGGTGTGTGTGGGGGGGGCCTCTTCTCTTCTATAACAAGACTGCTTCTAACACAGTTGGTGTGTGTGGGGGGGGGGGCCTCTTCTCTTCTATAACAAGACTGCTTCTAACACAGTTGGTGTGTGTGTGTGGGGGGCCCTCTTCTCTTCTATAACAAGACTGCTTCTAACACAGTTGGTGTGGGGGGGGGGGCTATTCTCTTCTATAACAAGACTGCTTCTCACACAGTTGGTGTGTGTGTGGGGGGGGGGCTCTTCTCTTCTATAAAAAGACTGCTTCTCACACAGTTGGTGTGTGGGGGGGCCTCTTCTCTTCTATAACAAGACTGCTTCTAACACAGTTGGTGTGGGGGGGGGGGGCTCTTCTCTTCTATAACAAGACTGCTTCTCACACAGTTGGTGTGTGTGTGTGGGGGGGGGGCCCTCTTCTCATCTATAACAAGACTGCTTCTAACACAGTTGGTGTGGGGGGGGGGCTCTTCTCTTCTATAACAAGACTGCTTCTAACACAGTTGGTGTGGGGGGGGGGGGGCTCTTCTCTTCTATAACAAGACTGCTTCTAACACAGTTGGTGTGGGGGGGGGGGCCTCTTCTCTTCTATAACAAGACTGCTTCTAACACAGTTGGTGTGTGTGTGTGTGGGGGCCTCTTCTCTTCTATAACAAGACTGCTTCTAACACAGTTGGTGTGGGGGGGGGGCTCTTCTCTTCTATAACAAGACTGCTTCTCACACAGTTGGTGTGTGGGGGGCCTCTTCTCTTCTATAACAAGACTGCTTCTAACACAGTTGGTTTGGGGGGGGGGGGCTTTTCTCTTCTATAACAAGACTGCTTCTCACACAGTTGGTGTGTGTGGGGGGGCCTCTTCTCTTCTATAACAAGACTGCTTCTAACACAGTTGGTGTGTGTGTGGGGGGGCCCTCTTCTCTTCTATAACAAGACTGCTTCTAACACAGTTGGTGTGGGGGGGGGGCTCTTCTCTTCTATAACAAGACTGCTTCTAACACAGTTGGTGTGGGGGGGGGGGCTCTTCTCTTCTATAACAAGACTGCTTCTAACACAGTTGGTGTGGGGGGGGGGGGCTCTTCTCTTCTATAACAAGACTGCTTCTAACACAGTTGGTGTGGGGGGGGGCCTCTTCTCTTCTATAACAAGACTGCTTCTAACACAGTTGGTGTGTGTGTGTGGGGGGGCCTCTTCTCTTCTATAACAAGACTGCTTCTAACACAGTTGGTGTGGGGGGGGGGGCTCTTCTCTTCTATAACAAGACTGCTTCTCACACAGTTGGTGTGTGGGGGGCCTCTTCTCTTCTATAACAAGACTGCTTGTAACACAGTTGGTTTGGGGGGGGGGGGGCTTTTCTCTTCTATAACAAGACTGCTTCTCACACAGTTGCTGTGTGTGGGGGGCCTCTTCTCTTCTATAACAAGACTGCTTCTAACACAGTTGGTGTGTGTGGGGGGGGGCCCTCTTCTCTTCTATAACAAGACTGCTTCTAACACAGTTGGTGTGTGTGTGTGGGGGGCCCTCTTCTCTTCTATAACAAGACTGCTTCTAACACAGTTGGTGTGGGGGGGGCTATTCTCTTCTATAACAAGACTGCTTCTCACACAGTTGGTGTGTGTGTGTGTGGGGGGCTCTTCTCTTCTATAACAAGACTGCTTCTCACACAGTTGGTGTGTGGGGGGGCCTCTTCTCTTCTATAACAAGACTGCTTCTAACACAGTTGGTGTGGGGGGGGGGCTCTTCTCTTCTATAACAAGACTGCTTCTCACACAGTTGGTGTGTGTGTGTGGGGGGCCCTCTTCTCTTCTATAACAAGACTGCTTCTAACACAGTTGGTGTGGGGGGGGGGGGCTCTTCTCTTCTATAACAAGACTGCTTCTAACACAGTTGGTGTGGGGGGGGGGGCTCTTCTCTTCTATAACAAGACTGCTTCTAACACAGTTGGTGTGGGGGGGGGGGGCTCTTCTCTTCTATAACAAGACTGCTTCTCACACAGTTGGTGTGTGTGTGTGGGGGGGCCTCTTCTCTTCTATAACAAGACTGCTTCTAACACAGTTGGTGTGGGGGGGGGGGGCTCTTCTCTTCTATAACAAGACTGCTTCTCACACAGATGGTGTGTGGGGGGGCCTCTTCTCTTCTATAACAAGACTGCTTCTCACACAGTTGGTGTGGGGGGGGCTCTTCTCTTCTATAACAAGACTGCTTCTAACACAGTTGGTGTGTGTGTGTGTGGGGGCCTCTTCTCTTCTATAACAAGACTGCTTCTCACACAGTTGGTGTGGGGGGGGCTCTTCTCTTCTATAACAAGACTGCTTCTCACACAGTTGGTGTGGGGGGGGGGGCTCTTCTCTTCTATAACAAGACTGCTTCTCACACAGTTGGTGTGGGGGGGCTCTTCTCTTCTATAACAAGACTGCTTCTAACACAGTTGGTGTGTGTGTGTGGGGGGGCCTCTTCTCTTCTATAACAAGACTGCTTCTCACACAGTTGGTGTGTGGGGGGGCCTCTTCTCTTCTATAACAAGACTGCTTCTAACACAGTTGGTGTGGGGGGGGGCTCTTCTCTTCTATAACAAGACTGCTTCTCACACAGTTGGTGTGTGGGGGGCCTCTTCTCTTCTATAACAAGACTGCTTCTAACACAGTTGGTTTGGGGGGGGGGGCTTTTCTCTTCTATAACAAGACTGCTTCTCACACAGTTGGTGTGTGTGGGGGGGCCTCTTCTCTTCTATAACAAGACTGCTTCTAACACAGTTGGTGTGTGTGTGGGGGGGGGCCTCTTCTCTTCTATAACAAGACTGCTTCTAACACAGTTGGTGTGTGTGTGTGGGGGGCCCTCTTCTCTTCTATAACAAGACTGCTTCTAACACAGTTGGTGTGGGGGGGGGGGGGCTATTCTCTACTATAACAAGACTGCTTCTCACACAGTTGGTGTGTGTGTGTGTGGGGGGCTCTTCTCTTCTATAACAAGACTGCTTCTCACACAGTTGGTGTGTGGGGGGGCCTCTTCTCTTCTATAACAAGACTGCTTCTAACACAGTTGGTGTGGGGGGGGGGCTCTTCTCTTCTATAACAAGACTGCTTCTCACACAGTTGGTGTGTGTGTGTGGGGGGCCCTCTTCTCTTCTATAACAAGACTGCTTCTAACACAGTTGGTGTGGGGGGGGGGGCTCTTTTCTTCTATAACAAGACTGCTTCTAACACAGTTGGTGTGGGGGGGGGGGGGGCTCTTCTCTTCTATAACAAGACTGCTTCTAACACAGTTGGTGTGGGGGGGGGGCTCTTCTCTTCTATAACAAGACTGCTTCTCACACAGTTGGTGTGTGTGTGTGGGGGGGGCCTCTTCTCTTCTATAACAAGACTGCTTCTAACACAGTTGGTGTGGGGGGGGGCTCTTCTCTTCTATAACAAGACTGCTTCTCACACAGTTGGTGTGTGGGGGGCCTCTTCTCTTCTATAACAAGACTGCTTCTCACACAGTTGGTGTGTGTGTGTGGGGGGGCCTCTTCTCTTCTATAACAAGACTGCTTCTAACACAGTTGGTGTGGGGGGGGGGGCTCTTCTCTTCTATAACAAGACTGCTTCTCACACAGTTGGTGTGTGGGGGGGCCTCTTCTCTTCTATAACAAGACTGCTTCTCACACAGTTGGTGTGGGGGGGGGCTCTTCTCTTCTATAACAAGACTGCTTCTAACACAGTTGGTGTGTGTGTGTGTGGGGGCCTCTTCTCTTCTATAACAAGACTGCTTCTCACACATTTGGTGTGGGGGGGGGGGGGCTCTTCTCTTCTATAACAAGACTGCTTCTCACACAGTTGGTGTGGGGGGGGGGCTCTTCTCTTCTATAACAAGACTGCTTCTCACACAGTTGGTGTGGGGGGGGGCTCTTCTCTTCTATAACAAGACTGCTTCTCACACAGTTGGTGTGTGGGGGGGCCTCTTCTCTTCTATAACAAGACTGCTTCTCACACAGTTGGTGTGGGGGGGGGCTCTTCTCTTCTATAACAAGACTGCTTCTAACACAGTTGGTGTGTGTGTGTGGGGGGGCCTCTTCTCTTCTATAACAAGACTGCTTCTAACACAGTTGGTGTGTGTGTGTGGGGGGGCCTCTTCTCTTTTATAACAAGACTGCTTCTATCACAGTTGCAGCGTTTCCCACACTGTGTTCTAGCGTTCCGCGAAGCCTGAATAGCTTTTACACGAACTACTGGAATAATTAAATAGTAGGCCACAACGTGAATTAATGTCTAAAGAAAATAAGCGTAGTGGTCCGCTAAATATTCAGAATGCGCGAAGTGTTCCGTTATAGAAAAAAATTGAGAAACACTGCTCTATTGTTACTTAACAAAACAAAAGCTTCGGAAATGTCTCTGCAATCAATCAATTAGCTAGTATAGCTCTTATAACTGACCCTTACAAATGTCATATCGGCTGAAAGTACATTGTTGTTATCGAATAGTAAACATTACATCGTCATCGATTCGACTTTCCCTGGTGAGTGTTTTTTTTTTTTTTGTCTGCCTCTATTAGATAGTCATTGAAGGGAGATAAATCAGCAAATAAACGAGAGTTACAGGGACAATCATTTCCATGCGTCTGATCACTTTCAATAATAAAACAATAATAATAATATTATTATTAATATAAAAATTATCCAATCAACGAAAATAGTTTATTTTATTTTCATTGGAGTAGCACAGTGAAATACATGATCCCATATTTCTAATGGCGAATTATAAAACTTTATTAGACACTTTACTTGACAATTATAAAAGAAATTAATTATATGTATCATACTACTCGAACATTGCAGTAACAAACAGTACAGTATCATCATAACTAATATAGGCGATGGTTACACATGAGAATGCTTAAATTTTTAGCCCTTAATAGTTTGTTTTCACTTTCAAGGAGTGTAATTATATTCTTCTTCAGGAGTGAGGTCTACCTATTTTGAGTCTGTAAACATAAAAAACACTTTAAAAAAACAAAGCTTAAATTACGTCGCGCTATTGTATCAATTAGTTTGGATCAGTCGTGTGGTTAGACTTACATGTAACGTAGACAATAATAAATCTGTGCGATTTGAAATATGTGTACAAGGCTTATCTCAACTCTTTCTGTCTGAAAAAAAGTTTGAACATTTGTTGGTCTCCATTTCCCATTCTCGGAACAAGTTCAACACAATTATTAACTGAACCTGACAATACAGGAATCAATCAAAAGAATTAACCAGTTCGTTAATTAATTGTTGGTGATTAGTTATTTTGTCTGATAAGGGGAATAAATGATACTTAATGAGAGATGTGGATGTATATATGGATTTAATCCATCTTTTGACGTTTTGACCCTTTTTTCTCCCACTCCCCATTCTCGGATCTGAAATGCTGCATAATTAGTCATTGTCGATGACAATACACGAATCAATCCAAAAAGTAACCAATTAGTTAATTATTTAGTAGCCTACAAATTAATTTTTTTATATACATATAACATAATTCACGTCATTACTTCAATAAGACAAGTCATGACATTTTCTAAACCGGACAAAGTCAGAGTGGAGACAATCATGGCTGGAAAAAAAGTAGGAACAGTAGAAGTTTTGAGATTCAAGAATGAATTGAAAAAAAAGTAGGAACAGTAGAAGTTTCGAGATTCAAGAATGAAGGAAAAAAGTAGGAACAGTAGAAGTTTCGAGATTCAAGAATAAAGGAAAAAAGTAGGAACAGAAGAAGTTTCGAGATTCAAGAATGAAGGAAAAAGTAGGAACAGTAGAAGTTTCGAGATTCAAGAATGAATGAAAAAAGTAGGAACAGTAGAAGTTTCGAGATTCAAGAATGAATGAAAAAAGTAGGAACAGTAGAAGTTTCGAGATTCAAGAATGAAGGGAAAAAGTAGGAACAGTAGAAGTTTCGAGATTCAAGAATGAAGGAAAAAAAGTAGGAACAGTAGAAGTTTCGAGATTCAAGAATGAATTGGAAAAAGTAGGAACAGAAGAAGTTTCGAGATTCAAGAATGAAGGAAAAAGTAGGAACAGTAGAAGTTTCGAGATTCAAGAATAAAGGAAAAAAGTAGGAACAGAAGAAGTTTCGAGATTCAAGAATGAAGGAAAAAAAGTAGGAACAGTAGAAGTTTCGAGATTCAAGAATGAAGGAAAAAAGTAGGAACAGTAGAAGTTTCGAGATTCAAGAATGAAGGAAAAAAAGTAGGAACAGTAGAAGTTTCGAGATTCAAGAATGAAGGGAAAAGTAGGAACAGTAGAAGTTTCGAGATTCAAGAATGAATGAAAAAAAGTAGGAACAGTAGAAGTTTCGAGATTCAAGAATGAATGAAAAAAGTAGGAACAGTAGAAGTTTCGAGATTCAAGAATGAAGGAAAAAAGTAGGAACAGTAGAAGTTTCGAGATTCAAGAATGAAGGAAAAAAAGTAGGAACAGTAGAAGTTTCGAGATTCAAGAATGAAGGAAAAAGTAGGAACAGTAGAAGTTTCGAGATTCAAGAATGAAGGAAAAAAGTAGGAACAGTAGAAGTTTCGAGATTCAAGAATGAATGAAAAAAGTAGGAACAGAAGAAGTTTCGAGATTCAAGAATGAAGGAAAAAAGTAGGAACAGTAGAAGTTTCGAGATTCAAGAATGAAGGAAAAAAGTAGGAACAGTAGAAGTTTCGAGATTCAAGAATGAAGGGAAAAAGTAGGAACAGTAGATGTTTCGAGATTCAAGAATGAAGGAAAAAGTAGGAACAGTAGAAGTTTCGAGATTCAAGAATGAAGGGAAAAAGTAGGAACAGTAGAAGTTTCGAGATTCAAGAATGAATGACAAAAGTAGGAACAGTAGAAGTTTCGAGATTCAAGAATGAAGGGAAAAAGTAGGAACAGTAAAAGTTTCGAGATTCAAGAATGAATGAAAAAAGTAGGAACAGTAGAAGTTTCGAGATTCAAGAATGAAGGAAAAAAGTAGGAACAGTAGAAGTTTCGAGATTCAAGAATGAATGAAAAAAGTAGGAACAGTAGAAGTTTCGAGATTCAAGAATGAAGGAAAAAAAGTAGGAACAGTAGAAGTTTCGAGATTCAAGAATGAATGAAAAAGTAGGAACAGAAGAAGTTTCGAGATTCAAGAATGAAGGAAAAAGTAGGAACAGTAGAAGTTTCGAGATTCAAGAATAAAGGAAAAAAGTAGGAACAGAAGAAGTTTCGAGATTCAAGAATGAAGGAAAAAAAGTAGGAACAGTAGAAGTTTCGAGATTCAAGAATGAAGGAAAAAAAGTAGGAACAGTAGAAGTTTCGAGATTCAAGAATGAAGGAAAAAGTAGGAACAGTAGAAGTTTCGAGATTCAAGAATGAATGAAAAAAAGTAGGAACAGTAGAAGTTTCGAGATTCAAGAATGAATGAAAAAAGTAGGAACAGTAGAAGTTTCGAGATTCAAGAATGAAGGAAAAAAGTAGGAACAGTAGAAGTTTCGAGATTCAAGAATGAAGGAAAAAAAGTAGGAACAGTAGAAGTTTCGAGATTCAAGAATGAAGGAAAAAGTAGGAACAGTAGAAGTTTCGAGATTCAAGAATGAAGGAAAAAAGTAGGAACAGTAGAAGTTTCGAGATTCAAGAATGAATGAAAAAGTAGGAACAGAAGAAGTTTCGAGATTCAAGAATGAAGGAAAAAGTAGGAACAGTAGAAGTTTCGAGATTCAAGAATAAAGGAAAAAAGTAGGAACAGAAGAAGTTTCGAGATTCAAGAATGAAGGAAAAAAAGTAGGAACAGTAGAAGTTTCGAGATTCAAGAATGAAGGAAAAAAGTAGGAACAGTAGAAGTTTCGAGATTCAAGAATGAATGAAAAAGATAGGAACAGTAGAAGTTTCGAGATTCAAGAATGAAGGAACAAAGTAGGAACAGTAGAAGTTTCGAGATTCAAGAATGAAGGAAAAAAAGTAGGAACAGTAGAAGTTTCGAGATTCAAGAATGAAGGAAAAAGTAGGAACAGTAGAAGTTTCGAGATTCAAGAATGAATGAAAAAAAGTAGGAACAGTAGAAGTTTCGAGATTCAAGAATGAATGAAAAAAGTAGGAACAGTAGAAGTTTCGAGATTCAAGAATGAAGGAAAAAAGTAGGAACAGTAGAAGTTTCGAGATTCAAGAATGAAGGAAAAAAAGTAGGAACAGTAGAAGTTTCGAGATTCAAGAATGAAGGAAAAAGATAGGAACAGTAGAAGTTTCGAGATTCAAGAATGAAGGAAAAAAGTAGGAACAGTAGAAGTTTCGAGATTCAAGAATAAAGGAAAAAAGTAGGAACAGAAGAAATTTCGAGATTCAAGAATGAAGGAAAAAAGTAGGAACAGTAGAAGTTTCGAGATTCAAGAATGAAGGAAAAAGTAGGAACAGTAGAAGTTTCGAGATTCAAGAATGAATTGAAAAAAGTAGGAACAGTAGAAGTTTCGAGATTCAAGAATGAATGAAAAAAGTAGGAACAGTAGAAGTTTCGAGATTCAAGAATGAAGGAAAAAAGTAGGAACAGTAGAAGTTTCGAGATTCAAGAATGAATGAAAAAAGTAGGAACAGTAGAAGTTTCGAGATTCAAGAATGAAGGAAAAAAAGTAGGAACAGTAGAAGTTTCGAGATTCAAGAATGAATGAAAAAGATAGGAACAGTAGAAGTTTCGAGATTCAAGAATGAAGGGGAAAAGTAGGAACAGTAGAAGTTTCGAGATTCAAGAATGAATGAAAAAAGTAGGAACAGTAGAAGTTTCGAGATTCAAGAATGCATGAAAAAAGTAGGAACAGTAGAAGTTTCGAGATTCAAGAATGAATGAAAAAGTAGGAACAGTAGAAGTTTCGAGATTCAAGAATGAATGTTAAATGTAGAAACAGTAGAAGTTTCGAGATTCAAGAATGAAGGAAAAAAGTAGGAACAGTAGAAGTTTCGAGATTCAAGAATGAATGAAAAAGATAGGAACAGTAGAAGTTTCGAGATTCAAGAATGAATGAAAAAGATAGGAACAGTAGAAGTTTCGAGATTCAAGAATGAAGGAAAAAAGTAGGAACAGTAGAAGTTTCGAGATTCAAGAATAAAGGAAAAAAGTAGTAACAGAAGAAATTTCGAGATTCAAGAATGAAGGAAAAAAGTAGGAACAGTAGAAGTTTCGAGATTCAAGAATGAAGGAAAAAGTAGGAACAGTAGAAGTTTCGAGATTCAAGAATGAATTGAAAAAAGTAGGAACAGTAGAAGTTTCGAGATTCAAGAATGAAGGAAAAAAGTAGGAACAGTAGAAGTTTCGAGATTCAAGAATGAATTGAAAAAAGTAGGAACAGTAGAAGTTTCGAGATTCAAGAATGAAGGAAAAAAGTAGGAACAGTAGAAGTTTCGAGATTCAAGAATGAATGAAAAAAGTAGGAACAGTAGAAGTTTCGAGATTCAAGAATGAAGGAAAAAAGTAGGAACAGTAGAAGTTTCGAGATTCAAGAATGAAGGAAAAAGTAGGAACAGCAGAAGTTTCGAGATTCAAGAATGAAGGAAAAAGTAGGAACAGTAGAAGTTTCGAGATTCAAGAATGAAGGAAAAAAGAAATTGTCACATTTTTAGCTTTTTGTGTGTTTTGTTTTCGTTAATTTTATTTATTTATTTTGCCTTTTATGAAAATGACACTCATAAATAAATGACCAAAAGCATAAATCTGTTAATGGTGCATCTTTATTATTAAGACAAAACAAATGGAAATGTTCGTCATTCGAATTAGTTAAAATTAAAAGTTTATAAAGTTAAAACAGCCTATAGATCTAGAGATTCTGAACTGTATCTTTTTCTATTTTTTTTATTTAATTATTACAAGAAATAATAATAAAGGCTGTTGTGGATTCTTCGTTTATTTTCAATCATCGCCCACATACAAGTCATAAATATTCCTCGTGTAGATCTTATATTGTAAACACTCGCTCACATCAGCATCAAATACCCACCCATTCAGTGTAACAGTGAGGCTGGGGGGCGAGAGTTCCAAACTAATGATTGTGATAAGGAAGCTCTCTCAGCTTGTCACGGGGAGATAGCAACACGGGCTCTACTGACAGCGGGGGAAAAAAAAAAGCACGGAACCGCTAGCCTCCGACCCAGAAAATCAATAATTTGAACAGAGATGGGGGATTCCCAAAAACATTAGAGTGAGAGTGCCGTGGTGATAGCGGAAATAACGCTATAAATATAAGCTATAATTAGAAAGCATACACAGAAAAAGGCGTTTTTTTTTTTTTAAATATTGTAATAGAAAGCCCTGCAATACAAGGATCTTGCCAACTAAAAGAATTTTTGTTTTCTACTCTCCAAAAAAAATTTTTTAAAAATATCTATACACCGCCCTACTCTCAATATCTTTGTCTTTATTAAATATCTCTATTATTTTAAGAATTCTCAGACGAGGGGTTTTATTGACACATCTGAGCATTTTCTATGGATATAAATCGTTATAAATTTTACTGTAAGAAATATTTTAAAATTTTAAAAGTAAACGCATGAGCTGGGCCGATTTGAAAAAGCCCTAAACCATTTGAGATATGGTGCCCTTTATAAGTCTAGATAGTATATGTACGTGTTTAATATTTCTTGGGGGCCCTAAGCTAAAGCTTGTGTTGCCTCTATAGGTAAATCCGGTCCTGTGCTTGAAAAATGAGTAAAATAAATGTACAAGAAAATGAATTACAGAAAATTATATCTATAAATTTAAAGCAATGTATCCTTGCTTTGAGATAAATTAAATTAGTTAAAAATTCAAATACGTTCATAATTCGAAAAATAAATGGTCATAAATGTTGTCTTTTGCATCTATAAACAATTTTAACGGTTCGGTTTAAGCTTCAGACTATTTTTAAATCGTATTCAGCGAAACCAATGCAGATTGATGTCTTCGCATTATTATACCTTATTTATTGAAAATTGTGCCTGCATAGACTGTCATATTATATTATTATATTATATTAGGTCAATTTTGAATAATATAAAATAAGTTCAATATATATTGCATCTTTGTTATGTTATATTATAGAATACCATGTTGTAGGCCTACTACATTTTTTTTTTCATTTGGTTGATTTTAACTTCTCAATAAAAGAGACAGACACTACAACATTCGCCGCCTAAGACTAAGAGCCACTGTTTCTGTGTACAAATGGCATCCAACAACCAATCTCGGATCAAGCTGAAATATCGCACATTTATATGTTTTACCAGACAACACACGTATCAATAAAAAAAAAAGTTTATTAACTACTGGTAATTAATTATATTGTTTGGTATCTCGAACAAGGGAAATAAATTGTACTTGACTGATGTGGTGGTATAAGCTGAATTAGTCCCCTTTAAAGGTCGCCGCTTTAAAGTAAGTTCAAACTAAACAATAGATACAGTCTTCTTTTTTTTCATACACACCTCACTGGCAGAATGGTTAGGATATCGGCTTGAGTCATGAGTTCAAATTCAGGTCGGTCGCCTTTTTTTTTTTTTTTATTAATGTTTTTAAAAAACGATAACGGTAAAAAAAATAATTCATCCAGATATCCCCCCCCCCCCCCTTTCCCATTTTCACAACTGATCTGATACGTGATAGGATCGTAGCGTATTGAGAAAGCTAAAAGCATGAATATATATATAGCGCAAAACAATAACAATTGGTAAAAATATCTCTAATCGCACCGATTTATTGATGTTGGTCTAGATCTATTACAAATTGAGGTACATGACTGACCCAAACTAATTGATACAATTACACAATTAAGCATTCAAATACGATTTTCACTCAGTATCATGAATGTAGTTTCCAATATCCTTCCGCGCCACATTGACATAGAGTGTTCTATCTGCTCCTGGTTCTATTTATATTACTTCGCCACGCCCACCCACATTCGTCTTTCAATACTATTGAAGAGTCGAACTCGTGACTTATAATCACGGTAAGTACATTCTTGATGTAGAAATATCTGCTCATAGTCAAACTTTAACCATCACAAAAAAAAAAAATTCATTCGCCAAACTCCACTTACCCTATTATTTTTTTTTTACAAAGCTAATATCAACTCTGTCTGTCTCTCTGTCTGGTACAAAGTTAGTACACGTTAGTTCCCCCCCCCCCCCTTTTCCCGTTCTCCTATCAAGTTGAAACTTCGCACACTTATTGTCCCTAACACAACATGAATCAATTAAAATGCTTACCATTTAATTTATTATTCACAAACCTTCACTCACTCCATAACGCTATTGTTTTGTTGGCCCCCTTCAGAGATAGATAGACTCCGCTGCTTGAGTTAACTCAGTTTTTCTGTCTTGATAATTTTTCATTTAAACATCTTTGTCATCTCCGTAGTTGGCTTCATTCGCCTTTTATTTATTCATTTATTTTGTTAAAAAGGCGAATTAAAAAGATTTATATTTCTCGTGTCTGAGATTGGGTTTGTCACTGAACTATTAATACGTAGAGAAACGAATGTGTGTGATGGAGAGATTAATGATATTTATATATGTGTGTGTGTGTGTGTTTTAATCTAAGACTGAGTGGGCGTAGACCTAATCTGCTTACATTATCAAACATGTTATTAGGGATCATGCACGTTAGACGTCCATACATACATTTAATTAGAAATACAGTAAAAAAAAATAAAGGTTGGGTCATCTCTAATATAGATGTCAACAGATAAAACTACAAGCTAGTATGTTCTCGATCTATTTTTATCTAGTCGGACGGAAGGGGAGGAGACAGAAAAGGGGGAGAAGAGTTCAACCCTTAGTGGATGGATATGAACTTTTAGTGGATGGATATGAACTCTTAGTGTATGGATAATGTTAATAAAACAATTTCGAGATCACGACCACCACCACCACCACCCCCAACTAATAAAACACACCACCCCAAACTAATAAAACATTTAAAATATAAAAAAAAAACAAAGCTTATCTAAGGGGAAACACTACAAAATCACTGCATATATTTCAATAAGTTCCCTCTTCTCTATATACGACTATTAATTATTGTGAATTGATTAATTGATTAATGCATGTTTAAATTGATTCATATATTGTCTTCAACTACAAATAATCACGCAAACTTTTAACTTGATCCGAGAAAGGGAAGAGGGAGAAAAACGTGTAAAAGAATCCTACCAGACAGACAGACAGACAGACGCAGTGAGTTCATATAAGTTTTGTAAAAATGCAGGGACATCACTACCGAAACTCTTTTAAAACCTGATGCCTAAAACTGCGATTTGCTCCCTTGTAAATTAGCATTTCTTTATCTTCAAATAAATGTTTTGTTTCGTTTCGTTAAATGATAAACAGATCGATTAAACTTTCATACACACGCAGATATCCGCACATATTTCCCCCATAGAAACTTCATCTTCACTTTAAGAGCCACCTAGTGGTGAATCATAAACAACGAAACATATATAATCTCGACAACAGGACACATTTTTATTGCCAATTTTAATATGCTGTCTAAATCGATAGTGCAAAAGCACAGTTGCCACTGAAGTATGCTTACGAATCTTGGACGCAACTGCAGAACTAGAAAGGATCCTAGCAATGGAATCGCGATGCTATAGAAGGATCCTATGTAACATACCAAAAAATAAAAGAGATTTGAAACAGGATCACAACGGCTAACAGAACCCCTTGATGACCTGCTGACCACTGTAAAAAAAAATCAAACTAGAACTGTATGGCCACATCACAAGTTCCTCAAGGCTCGTAAAGACCTCCCTTCAGGGAACAGTACCAGGAAAAAAGGAATAGGCAGACAGATAAAGCGACAGGAAGACACCATCAAAGAATGGACGGGCTTGTCATTGAACGAGATTCTATTCAAGGCAAAAGACAGAGAAGAATGAAGAAAGTCGTTGACAGATCACGTGTGGTGCCCCAACAGTCAACGGACTAAGGGAAAAGAAAATGTGAATTTTCAGTTTTAAGAGTCTAAATAGGCTTCGTGTTCCCGATCCGCACATAAAAAATGAATTCATATAATTTTTGTTTATAACTTCCGGGGAAATAATAAAAGAATGTGGCTAACATGTCAACATCGCTGTAGCATAAAGCAGCTATTGCATTAAGTTTATTTTTAGTTTTCTGCAAGCATCTACAGAGCAAGATCATGGTCGACGGGTTCTTGGAACAAACATGCTTTCTTGGAACAAAAGAGGAAAAGTTAAATCCAAAACAAGAGCGAGGTTGACTGTTTCTAGTTGATTGTTGCTAAATCTAGTATGAGATAGATAATAAAGTCTTTGAAAGAACGAGGCAAGTCAGTTGTTGTTAGGAGCTTGAAAGAAGGCAGTCAACTTGTTGAATTGTTGTGTATAGTGTGTATATTTTGTTAAAGTGTTTCCTAGTTTCAGAATTAAAGCTTTGTATTTATTTTTGAATGATCTTTCGTTATGTGAATTAATTTTAGCACTGCAGAATGAAATTGTTACAACTCTTCTGTTTGTAACTTTTATTTTTAGCGTCCTTGTAGAGTTTATCGAGAGACTCTACAATTGAAATAGTGTATGCCATATAAGGACATCTTAAAGACAGCCTGCACACATTAAACCACTGTTACATCAGATCTGAACGAAGTGGTCGTCTCCTTTTCATTAGGGCTAAGACAGAAAATGTTTAAAACTTCTTTATCCCACTTTCAGTCAGAGTGTTACAAGGTTGTCTGTCGTCACCGAGAAGTACATAGAAGTCTAATACATAAAACGCTGGTTGGGAGTGTGTAGCAATTATACACAAAACACTGAACAAATACAAATACAAAATCTAATAAAATACTCAGAAAGACACAAAGATAAATGCACATTCCTCGTTCCATATGCTAGGATAAATTTGTACAAATGCTCCTTCCCTAGTGCTACCCTAGATTACGCTCTTCCCTAGTGCGCGAAGAACGTAATCATCTATCTTTTTGAAGTAACGTCTGTATTTTATAAGATAAGATAAGGTGGTCAAAGTAGTCAAACTGAATTTCTATTTGTTATCATATCTATCTAGAGATGGAACGAATATTTAAAAGAGCGCTAAAAGCAAAAGATTTAGACATTCTACAAGGCTAATAAGTGCTCACAAAATATCATAAGCCATTCAGAATACATAGCTTAAAAAAAAAAAGAGAGTTTTTTTTATAAATCTAATTATCCGCCATAGATAAATATCTCCCATAGTCCATTTTCAGCTTCAGCAATTCTCACACTTCCTGTAACTGAATATAAATATAAACCTCTGAGTCTCATTGAATAAGGAAGCTAGAGTTACCGACCCTAGTTCCGAAACTATGTAGATCAGTAACAACACAGTTTTGATGAATTATTGATTTCTGACGATTGATAGTCGCTACGCAAACTAATAATTATTTATGTTCGTGCAGAACGAATTCACACTGCTGGGGTCGCATAACACGGGGGTGTCCAGTACAGATATAATTCAATGAAATACTAGGGCGTGGGCAAGTTATTAACTCAATGTATTCATACTTTTTTATTTCTATATTTATCCTGCTTTCCTAAATCCCCCCTCTGTCTCTTTCACACACCATTTGGTTCTTTTTCTCTCTCTATTTTAACTGTCTCTTTCTTCTTTTTCTCCATTTTTTTCTTTTTACAAATCTTATATTAACTCACTTTGTATGTCTGTCTGTCTGTCTGGTAAAAATGTTGTACACGTTATTTCTCCCATACCTATTATCGGATCAAGTTGAAACGTTGCACAATTATTCATTGGCACAGGGAAGACGTGAATCAATGATACAATAACCAATAAGTAAAAAATATCACTGGTAATTAATAATTTTGTTTGATATCAACAAGGGAAATTTATCCTCCTTCAGTTTTCACAGATACGGCTAAATATGTCGTGTTTCGTCTTCTTAGATAATTGAACAGGTTATTTCTCCCACAGCCATTCTTGGTACAAATTGAAACTTTTAACAATTAATTTGTTGTACCTAACAAAATATGAATCAATTTTGAAAAACATAACCAGTCATTTAATTAAGTGTTGTTTATTAATTGTTATGCGAGATCGAATAAGGGAAATAACTTCTATATTATTGATAGATATAGTTGCAAGTGCGGAGTTCTTTCCCTTAGATTAGCTTTGTTTTTTTTTTTATGATTTAAAAAAAATATTTTGCTTGTTTCTATTTTTCTTCACATTGTCACCTCTACCCCTCTCTCACAGATTGTCTCTTTCTCCCCCACTCTATATCTGTCTCCTCTACACCTCTCTCGCATAATGTCTCTTTCTCTCCCACTCTTTCACTGTCTCTTCTGTACCTCTCTCACACAATGTCTCTTTCTCCCCCACTCTTTCCCTGTCTCCTCTACACCTCTCTCACACAATGTCTCTTTCTTCCCCACTCTTTCATTGTCTTCTCTACACCTCTCTTACATAATGTCTCTTTCTCCCCCCACTCTTTCACTGTCTCTTCTACACCTCTCTCACATTATGTCTCTTTCTCCCCCACTCTTTCATTGTCTTCTCTACACGTCTCTCAAATAATGTCTCTTTCTCCCCCCCCCCCCACCCTTTCACTGTCTCCTCAACCCCTCTCTCACATAATGTCTCTTTCTCCCTCTCTTTATCAAACTTTGCCTCCTCTTATTCAGTTCTAGTAGATCTAGATCTCTTGGGAAACTCATTCGCCCAGCTTAAGGACTGCCAAACCGAAAATGTAACAAGTAATATACAAATATATATATAGTGTTTTAAAAAATCAATTCCTACACAAGCTGATGGTGGTCTATCATTTCTCATTCTATTTATTTCTTGTAATGTTTCATTATTGCAAGGAGTCTTTCCAGTCAGTTTTGCACAGTCAAGTTCTTCTAGTAACCGTCCAGCTCATGGTTTTATAAAGCAAGATATATATGTTGACATAGATCTAGATTCTAGACTACATTGGAAAATAGGCCTACCCTAAAGAAACCAGTGGCGTAGCTGGGGGTGAGGGGAGGGGGAAGAATTGGAACATCCCTCCGGATCCCACTTGAGAGGCGTCCCCAAATAAGCGTTCGAAAGTATTTTTTTACATTTGATATTGCGCAAAATGGAGGGTCCCCCAAAGAGGTCAAGCCCCTCCCGGGCCCCCAAATGATGGCAGATTCCTAGCAACGCCACCGAAAGAAACGACGTTTATTTGTAGAGAATACGTGGAAACTAGCGTCATCTTTGATCCACACTTGCTGTTCATAAGCAGCCTAAATGAACGTAGACACGGAACCAAACCTTCAAGTTGTTGGTAGCTGAGTGGAGATGTTGTTGAACAGTCTGTTTACGTGAAATGTTATTAAATTACAGTCGCGAGTTCTTAAATGTCCAAACTAACAACACAACAAATTGTATCAAATAAGCTAATCCAGCCTTTTAGAACACAAGACTTCATTACAGAAATCAATACAAGTGGTCTTCTTGTCGTCCGTTATTCATTAACCTATTTCCGTTCTCACTTTTTAATGTACTGTCGCGTCACTAAGGAAATACCCAAATAAACCCAACTTCTACTTCTTACTATTGAGTCATTACAAAGTATACATAACACGAAGAGAGAAACGTAAATATGGTCGATCTATATTTTATTTGTATTGTCCGCAAGCGGTTGAAAAATGTCCGCATAAAGTTAATGGTGTCCGCGGGTGGGGTAAAAGACAGACTTGAATTATAATTTTTAATAAGAATCCGATTCGGCATATGCAGTTATATGAAGAAATCGCTGATGGGTATTTAGCTATTTTTTCTTAGATCGAACCATTATAACTTACAAAACTACGAAAGAAAGTTACAATAGTAAGAGTTGAAAAAGCAAAATCATTTCACAGAACAACTGTCGTTCAAATCATTTCAAGGTTATAGTCAAGAAAAATAAGGTATATATCTCCATCTCCGATGACTCAAATAAGGTCTTTAAAATAAGGTTGCAATAATAAAATTACTAATTAGGAAATGCAGCGAAGAACAGGGAGTCAGGACATCCGCGCTTTTATCAGCAGCAGACGCTTAAGCTTACCTGGTCACGTTCTTAGAATGCCACAATAAGGCTCTTCAAAATCGACACTAACAGCTGGGAAAAAGTGGCACTGGATAGATCCACATGGCTTGGTCGCGTTCTTAGAATGCAATAATAAGGCTTTTCAAAATCGACACTAACAGCTGGGAAAGAGTGGCTCTGTTTAGATCCACATGGCTTGGTCACGTTCTTAGAATGCCACAATAAGGCTCTTCAAAATCGACACTAACAGCTGGGAAAAAGTGGCACTGGATAGATCCACATGGAGAGCGCGCATAAAGGAAGGGTCCCTGATTGCCGATGTCATACACAACAGTAGCAGAAAGAAGGGTGAAAATGGTGATTTCAGATGCACCACCTGTGACCGCAGCTGTGTATCAAGGATTGGCCTCTTTAGTCACGCAAGAAGTTGCAAAGGGAAATTGTCTATAGAGACGTAACGTGTTAAAGTGTCAGAGGATTCACTGGAGGATAAAAGAAAAACCAAGGAATTCTGTTTCGAGGCTATGGTACGGACATCGCTGTTAACAAGCAACAATAAACAATGACGCAATATTCCCAACAAAAACCTAACACTCACACGCTCTCTCATTCATTCTGTTCTTCCCCAGTTTTTTTTCTCTCTTTCTCTCCACTTATATAAGTCTAAAGTGATTCTTCTCACATTGCAATCTGCTTCACATTGATACTAAATCTTCACATTGATACTAAATCTTCACATTGATACTAAATCTTCATATTGATACTAAATCTTCACATTTTATAATAAATCTTCACATTTCATACTAAATTTTCACATTGATACTAAATCTTCACATTTTTTCCAAGAATTCTAACAAAACAGTAGATCTAAAAGAAAAATATTTGAGGATTTGTTACGATAGATTTTCTATTCTAAGCAATGTCAATGACGCTATGTTTAAAAAAAATCTCTTCTGCCAACAAACAGAAGTTTGCGCTAAAAGTGAATGAGCTGGGTAGTCTGATTTTACACTGCTTCAAGATGGAGTCAAGATTCCCGTTCAAGTTCTAAATTGCATAATTCATCAACACTTCCTATTTCCTGTACACCGGATACACCAAATAGTTAGCTATTTTAAATTATCCGCCATAAATTAAAATTGCCTATATTTAAAAGATTATCTATGTCAGTTTTTTTTTTAATTTATTTATTGCTTCTAATATAATACCGGAAAAAATCTCCATTGATTGGTGAAATCACCACTAAGAGTTGTGCACCTTGAACAACGAATACAACTGTATATACTGTAGCTTGATACTTACAATATTTTTCAAGCTGTTGACTGAAGGGTAGTTTCTGTCGGGTGTCCTCTCCCAGAGCGCTGCCAGGTGTCTGGAGCCGTAGAGTGAGTCGTCGTCTGACCAACGGATGAACGCTTCCTCGCCGTCAAAGAATAACAACTGGAGTGTAAAATCCTGCAAATAAGTTACTTATGATGTATTGCATTTTATCTTATAAGTAATATATGCATTGCATTTTATGTTATAAATAATATATGTACTACATTGTATATTATAAGTAATATATGTACTACATTGTATATTATAAGTAATATATGTACGACATTTTATATTATAAGTACTATATGTACTACATTTAATATTATAAGTAATATATGTACTACATATATTATAAGTAATATATGTACTACATTGTATATTAAGAGTAATATATGTACAACATTGTATATTAAAAGCAATATATGTACTACATTTTATATTATAAGTAATATATGTACTACACTGTATATTATAAGTAATATATGTACTACATTGTATATTATAAGTAATATATGTACTACATTTTATATTATAAGTAATATATGTACTACATATATTATAAGTAATATATGTACTACATTGTATATTAAAAGCAATATATGTACTACATTTTATATTATAAGCAATATATGTACTACATATATTATAAGTAATATATGTACTACATATATTATAAGTAATATATGTACTACATTGTATATTATAAGCAATATATGTACTACATTTTATATTATAAGCAATATATGTACTACATATATTATAAGTAATATATGTACTACATATATTATAAGTAATATATGTACTACATTGTATATTATAAGTAATATATGTACTACATTGTATACTGTAAGTAATATATGTACTACATTTTATCTTAAAAGTAATATATGCATTGCATTTTATGCTATAAATAATATATGTACTTCATTATATATTATAAGTAATAGATGTACTACATTGTATATTATAAGTAATATATGTACAACATTTTATATTATAAGTAATATATGTACAACATTTTATCTTATAAGTAATATATGTATTGCATTTTATGTTATAAATAATGTATGTACTCCATTTTATATTATAAGTAATATATGTACTACATTGTATATTATAAGCAATATATGTACTACATTTTATATTATAAGCAATATATGTACTACATATATTATAAGTAATATATGTACTACATTGTATATTATAAATAATATATGTATTACATTGTATATTATAAGTAATATATGTACCACATATATTATAAGTAATATATGTACTACATTGTATATTGTAAGTAATATATGTACTACATTTTATATTATAAGTAATATATGTACTACATATATTATAAGTAATATATGTACTACATTGTATATTAAAAGCAATATATGTACTACATTTGATATTATAAGCAATATATGTACTACATATATTATAAGTAATATATGTACTACATATATTATAAGTAATATATGTACTACATTGTATATTATAAGCAATATATGTACTACATTTTATATTATAAGCAATATATGTACTACATATATTATAAGTAATATATGTACTACATTGTATATTATAAGTAATATATGTACTACATTGTATATTATAAATAATATATGTACTTCATTTTATATTATAAGTAATATATGTACTACATATATTTGAAGTAATATATGTACTACATTGTATATTGTAAGTAATATATGTACTACATTGTATATTATAAGTAATATATGTACTACATTGTATATTATAAGTAATATATGTACTACATATATTATAAGTAATATATGCACTACATTGTATATTATAAGTAATATATGTACTACATTGTATATTATAAGTAATATATGTACTACATTTTATATTTTAAGTAATATATGTACTACATTTTCTCTTACAATTAATATTATCGAAAAAAAAAGGCAAAAGATTTTTTAGAACTAGATCTACGTTATAATTCTTCCCTTGTACCAGTGGCGTTGCTGTGATAGGTGTCATTCGATGCGATACGAATCCCTCGCACCCCCTACCAACGTCACTGCCTACACTTTGTATGAGCTATTTCAGTTTTGAAGTCTCGTGACCTAGATTTTTCAAGCTATCTGGAACCAAATCCCTTAATTTTTTATTTCTTAATTATTTTATTCTTTTGAACGGATAATTTTTTAATTAAAAAAAACAACAAAAAAACTCTGCTTTACTTTCGCTTCGCCTTCATAATGACGCCCGGCTACATATTAGTATGATCAGAATACTGCAGCTCTAGCATAGCGGAACATCGATTTAACAAAACCGGACAAATTTAATCAAATAAACAAGTAAATTCGAGTATCGATTTTTTATTTTGCGAGATTACTTCAAAAAATAGTGTAGCTTTAAAAGTCTTCTAAAGGTGTGACTAGGGCGATATCGACTACCACTTTGATATTTACCAATGTCCCACTTAGCGGCTGTTTCTGTTTGGTATCATTAAAAATATAAAAAAGGATTGAACGAAGCTAACACAGGATCAACGCGTGGGCAGAAACCCACCGAGCTGATCCAAGGTCCGTGGGCGCTAACAGCTCACTCCGACAATGATTTCCGCAGATCGATAATTAAACGTGTTTTTTTTTAATTCCCTCCATCCCGACCCCCCTTTCTCTTTTCGGTATCGTCATTAGCTCGCCAGGGTTAGTAGTGGCCTCCTCTTTTCTATTACCGATTACTACAGGTATAGAGGAAGTGACGTAGTGAGGCTTTATAAATAAAATCAAAGCCAGCCATAATAGAGTGTCTTATAGAATGAAATAGCTTTGATGTTTTAATGTATTTTATTAAGTACTAAAACAAAATTAACTATTTCTCTCCTAACTGACGATACCAGCGTTGATTCCACCAGAATGTGGTAAATAATTACGGGGAGAAAGAGTTAATATTAATAACGTCACCAAAGGTTATGTCCCCTTGGAAACCTTAAGTCAACAAAAGTGTGCCCTTGGATACCTTATATCTCATATAACAGAAGTTGTTGTGCACTAGGTCTACGTTTCAAGAGTGTGTTGTCTACGAAGATCTGATTTATGAATTTCTGAACATGTACTATTTACATTAGATTTTTACCAAATTATTAAATTTTTACTACCTTTACTATCATAAATGTGAATAGACCTTGGTTTTAATGATTTAACTGTATAGAATTCAGCCCTAGTTATGTAGAGAGAGAGAGAGAGAGAGAGAGCAGTCCTTAAGGGAATGCAGGCACGACATGGCCAAAAATTGTGCCGATGTGCCCCAAACCAAACCAAGAGTGTGTTATGTGGTCAGCACAACGACCAACTGTATATATATATTAAGAGAGAGAGAGACTTTTTTTTAAAAACAGATTGTCTACTTGTAGATTTGTATAGATAGATAGATAGATAGATAGATAGATAGATAGATAGATAGATAGATAGATAGATAGATAGATAGATAGATAGATAGATAGATAGATAGATAGATAGATAGATAGATAGATAGATAGATAGATAGATAGATAGATAGATAGATAGATAGATAGATAGATAGACAGATTGTCTACTTGTAGATTTTTTCCTAATCTCAACGGTTTTTGATTATTTAATTTAAAAAAATCTCCTTTAACTTTTTTTTCTATATTGTAATAAAAATCTGCAGAGGGAAAAAATTCGCCCACACTTTGTAGTTGTAGTGAAATGTCTATCCTAATTCTATCTCCAGCACTGTTGAACACAGACGTAACGATTTAAAAGGAGGATTCGACAGACATTAAAAAAAGTGACTTACAATGGTTCCCTGACTGTAGGCCTCGGAGACCATTGAGCCCAGCCAGCGGGCAGTTTCAATCATGATGGAGCAAGGCGCCGCTGAATCACTGGCTGCCATAAAGCCTGAAAGATTAGAAGGAAAGAAAGTGAGGATAGGGGAAACAACTCTTTGATCATGAAGATGGAGAGATGTTTTCTTGTTGATGATGTGTCCAGTAGATGTCGAAACACACACACACACACTTCACTCCCGGTGTAAGACATTGAATGAATACGTCTAGACGAAATAAAAAGGGCTCCAAATGGGTTAACCAAAAAGAAGCGAAGATATGACCATTGAGGTAATTGATATATTTATGGAAATGGACCCTCACTGCTTGCCCTTTCCCCATGGATCATCTTTCAGCGCAGGCGAGCTCAGCAAGTCTTGTCTGTGAGACGTCTTCCGAGGTTTGGTCGACCTTTTCTATGTTAGCAGAAGTCTAGTTGGTCATGTTAAAAATTATAACTGGGAATGACCCTTGGAGTAATAAGAACTATGCAATATTGTATCGTCAATTTTTAAAACATTTTTTAAAAGGCATAATCTGGGAAAAATCCGCTATTAGTTCACACACCTAAACCATTCCTTTATCTTTTTGTCGAAAGAATGTAATAATAAAATATTTTTATATAATTTTATTTATTTATGTGTTGTAAGTAATTACTATAGTAAGTAATTATGATTAACAGAATTGGTGAAAAAAATGTAAGTTTGCAATTGTTTGCGCAAATCAATAGTGGATGAATAGCAGTGCGTGTACTGCTATTGTCAAAAAGGAAAATTAAATGGTCTAACTCTCTATATATATTTAAAAAGGTTACAAAGACAGTTTGTGTGGAAACACAAACTCAAAATCGGCCCCCGAAGTGGTCTACTCAGGCAGGTAAAAATCATGTTTCAATATTTTGGAAAGAATATCAGAATGAAATTCTATCAAGGCTAATGGGAGTAGAATGAAGAAAGAAGGTTGACACATCCTGTGTGCTAGTGTGTGGTGCCCCAACGGTCCAGCATACCAAGGGATAGGTGAAAGTGAAGGTGAAGCTAAATGTGAACCTGGCCTAACTGATGTCATATAATGATTATCTAATTGATCTACTTTTATTTAATGATTATCTAATTGATCTAATTTTTTGCAAAGGGTCAATCTCTTATTCAAAGTCTCAAGAAAAAAAAAACTTATCCATAAAAAAAAAATCCTTTAGTTAATTGCAATATGGATGTACAGTCGCACTGCAGTTCACGTGATAATATGAAAACTGCTTCTTTATTGTTGTTTAATATTCCTCCTGTGCTTGTTACTATTAATAGTAAATAGTTGCAAAGATGGTGTATTTTAATGAAAAAAAAACAACTGTTTGAATAGTTGATTTTAAAAATTAAATTTTTCGCTTTTAGAACAAAATAGTAGTCGAATTTGGAATGATGTCGGATTTTCACTATCTGAAATGTGAATTTTCTTATCTTGTCTTATCTTATATAATACAGACTTTACTTCAAAAAAGAAGATGATTTTGTATAGAATGAGACAGTATTGTGGGGATGGATAATTTGTGATTCATGGTTTCTGATCTCTACACATGAAGAGTTCCTAGGGACTATTTGCCAACTCAAAGATATTCTTACTTTCTTATATTTACTATTATTATTAAAGCAGATCATTTGAGACATATTCATATCATCAACGACAGGCGCCTTTGTAAACTAACTTGCATGTTCATCGTGCTAAAAAATCTCAATACCTGCCCTGCATTTCTCAACAAACAACGGGCCCCTTGAGCCCGCCTTTGTTATCTTGTTTTAGATATTCAAAGAGGCTTTCTAATCATTAAGCAAATTAATTTCTTTGATAGAGATTTTATTCCCGGTGAAATATCCACGATTGAAAAATAAAAGAGAACTGTTTATATTACTAATCAAGTTAATCTCTTTTATGGTGGAGCTAAAAATCTAAACATTTTAGACGTGTCTGCATTGAATTATCACTAATTATATATAAGGCTTGTTTTCAAGTCCGAAGATTAATGAGGAGTGCAGTATTTCCCGTGGATACACAGCCCAAGTTGCGACCTACATATTTTGCCACTCCAGCGCAGACATCACCATTGTCCACCGGTGGTCGGTTTAGATTCTCTTTTCGCCAAATACGTCTGTCCTCGGCAGTGGTCTCAAGAGTGTATCACGAGGTCATTGTAAGTGATCTTCTGCTGTCTCTTTCCGAAGTAGCCTGTAACCAGGTACTCTCTTCTTTGTCAGTTAAAGCAAGTTGGCGTCTAAGCTGGTCTACAAAGCGTTTCCTTGGGGCACCTCTGTTACGCCGATCACCTTTCAGCTCACCAAAAACTACTGCCTTTAGCATAGGTTCTTACTCATACGGGATACGTGCCCTGCCCAGCGTAACTGTCGGTCCATAAAAAATCCCTCAACACTGTTCATAATGGTATTGTAAACGTGAGTTAATAGTTATTCTCTGGCACTTCCGGAATCGAGATTCTTTCAAGGGATCAAAATTATTTTGAGTCTCATATGATGTGGCTTTTCTGATAAGTAACAAGAATCTTCCAACTGTCGCCTTCAGATGTCTCTGATGCCATCTACTTTTCTCTCTGCCAGTGAGGGCAATCGAGGGCAAAATGACGACTCAGTTGATTTTTATAGCGTTTCCGGGGCGGAGGGGGGACATTTCTGTTACCCCGACCTCCATGAGCCTTTCATTAAAAAAAAGATTGCTTTTCAAATGCCGTCCCCCATGAGGGATAAGTGTCCAACCCACCCCAGCTGTCGAATAGTAAGTAGTGAGATAATCCTTTAGACGAAGCATGACGTTTTGGCGCCGCCGTTTTGGCTCCGCCGTTTTGGCGCGAGCCGTTTTGGCGACTGGACGTTTTGGCGCGAAATACATTATGTACGTTTATTGTATTATTTCTTTTAAAAGAATTATGCATATCTATGTTTTGCATGAGTGTTTGTGTTAAGACATATTTTTCACGTACTAAATGTAAATGTGTGTTTGTTTTTCACATCATTTTCTTTAATAAACATTTTGGCTTGTGTATGTGTGTTTATTAAGAGGCACACTTTTATTTTCAAAAAAGTTTTTTAAGATATTACTTTAAAATTAAAAACAAAAATCAAAAACAGAATGAAACAATGATTGACTAAAAATTGTTGCAATTATTTGTTTACATTAACATTGGTTTATTTAATGACTGTATGGTATCTCCAGCAATACATACCAAACACTTGCTAATAATAAGTAAAAATATAATACATGTACCATGTTTCTCAAAATACTTACAGTTAAGTATACATAGACACCATGATTATTTGCCTAAGTCGCAAGGGTTCATTAAAAAGTTTTGTGCAAGTCCCTTGAGGTATTCAATGGTGTTCCTCTGTTGATAAGTTTATACAATTACATTGATTCTTTTGTCTGTGTCAATATACTTTTTTCGTTTAGAAGGCGGCTGGTCTCCCCGGATATATTGTTCATATATAAGGTCACGGCCTTTCTGGACAGCTCGTATTCCATTCAGGAATCTGACTTATTATAGGCCTATATTCATGTAATAAGCAAAACCTTAATAATTAAAAAAAAAACAACTATTCGCTGAATGGTGTTAGAATTCATACTATAGATACAATATTATGGTAGATTGAAATAAACATTGTTATAAAAGCTACGTGCTTATTAAATTTTCGTTAAATGATATCTCGCGCCAAAACGTCCCGTCGCCAAAACGGCTCGCGCCAAAACGTCCCGTCGCCAAAACGGCGGCTCCAAAACGGCGGCGCCAAAACGTCAAGTACCGCCTTTAGATAAGCTCGAAAATGTTATAGGTCAAAAGTTTCAGAAACACTGCTATTGCTCACTGCTAGCTCTGCTCCTCAAGTTTCTCATTTCCGGACAGTCCAGTATAACTAGATATCTATTATTAGTGTCGTGGATTTATTATTTCCGGTTTTATTCAATAATGTAATATTTTAGAATTAATTTGATGTATGGACTTCAGTCAGTTTTAGTTTTAAAGCTAGGACAAAGTCTATGACAAAAAAAAAAGGGGGGAGGTGTTAAATGTACATATAAAAAAAAAAGAATTTAATGATGAAAAGCTCTTTTCTTAATGAAGGTACAAAAAGAGGACATTATTAGTAATATAAGTCAGTTACCTATAAAAATGCTGGGTATAAAGTAAAAGTTTTTAGTAATATTAGAATTATTTTACAATAGTTTCTTCTGTTGCACTGGGTCCTTATCAATATATCGCTTTATGTTATTGACATTAATCGAGAACATTAATCTGAATGCCGTTATAGACAAACTCCTCAGAGAGCGTGAAGTACTATCTCATATGCCAATTACTTACCTGGCAAGAGCTTGGAATCGTAGTGACAAGCCAAAACGATTCGTTTGGTCACAGCGGGATCCAATGTGGCAATAACGTTACTAAATGGGATTTCCCCATAGGGTGTCAAATCCCTGAATTGATCTTCCTCCAAGTGCCAGCCAAGACCGGTCATTTCTGTTCTGATAAACTGTTGACCAAAATAAGAAAAAAAAAAGGTATTTAACTAAGGCCAACAAAGAATAAAGAAAAAAAAAAGATTGACTGTGTCCTTTTGTTGAGTACATCTTTAGCGAGAGCGTTTTTATTATATTATTTATTTATTTTGTCATGAAGTCAACGTTTTGTTCTTTCAACTTCTCATGGGCCGAAAAAAAACAAAACCTGTCCAACTGTACAGAGTATCACATAAACCATTATTCTAAATGGCGTCAAAAAAAAAAGGATAGGATAGGTAGGATTTATATACCACAGCACAAGGCAGCCTTGAGTTTCTCAGCTCTAAGAATTATTTGGACATAGCCCTATGGCGCACAAGGCTCGTAAAGTTACCATAGTACAAATCGTTTTAGTGTATTGTATTCAAAACACTAGATTCAAATGGAATGCCACGAAAGTGATGGATACATGAAAGGAAGACAAGGCGAGAGTCGATCTATTTTATTTGGTCAAGTTTTACTCTTCATTGACACCATCTTCGTCGTCCAGGCACGTGACTCTATGACATTTAAACAAAAATATCTGTCAACAGATCTAACAGGTTGAAAAAACACATGTGACGGAAGATGACAATTGGGACTAGTGTCCTTCAAAGCTGCATTCTTTATCAACAAGAGGCCCAAAACAAGACACTGGCCCCAAAACACCTTTATTGAAGAAAACTATATGGAGAGCTGCCTAGCCTGTTCATTTCAGAAATATGAATAGTTATATGAAGTATACAACAGGACATCTAATCGCAGAGGAAGAACAAGATAACAGTAATCACAGTCAAACAAATAATTGTTTTTGTTGTTCTTAGTTGTATCGCACTATTTTAGAGAGATATTACCTGCATGACCACGCCTAACACCATGCATTATACCGCTTATTACAAGAGTCGCACGTTGAAGATTAAAATACCATAAGACAGTCAACTTGGTTTCCTTGTATAAAACCCTGACATACAGTATAGCTTTGGATTAACCGACGTAGACCATCTATTGTCCTAGGACTCACATGCTGAGAACCGCTGTCTTGCTGTACAATACTGTTACAACTGTGTGCCAGCTCGAAACACAAAAAGCACTCAACAGCAAGTGACATTTATTCTAAAAACTGCACATGAAAATGAGAGGAATCTATTACACCAGTAGAAATCTGTCAAGATCTTATTTCATCGGATCAAAGGGTCTCTTCATTTTTAAAAAAAAATATGAAACAATCGTTACTTGAGACTTGTCCGCACTGCAGTAAAAACTGTTTAACCACGTGACAAGTGACATTTCTTCAATGGTGACAGTGTGTTATGTTATTTAAAAAAAATAGGACGAGATTTTATAACCCAAACTCGTAGGCGTCCACTTTGGTTCTGCTCAACTACTTTAAAATTGCACCGTAGTACATTTGAGTGTGTGTATGGAATAAATGGTTGTGGAAATTATTCTACATCTAGTTTGACGTCTGTGCATATAATCTATAATTCTATATAATATGCTCACCAAGATGCTTGCGCTCCAACATACGGTGGCAGGACCGCACTACAAACAGCGATGTCCTTGCGAATGCCAGTATGGACAGTATAGAGGGGCTTCTTATGGTCCAACAGTTACGCTTTGCAAGGCACGTATTTTTATGGGAGACAAACGTATGCCAAAGGCAGTCTTTTTTTGGTGAGCTAAAAGGTGGTCGACGTAACAGAGGTGCCCCACGGAAAAAGCTTCAAAGACCACCTTAGGCGTCAACTTTCCTTGGCTGACATAGAAGAGAGCACCTCGTTGCATGCGGCTTCAGAACGAGACAGCTGGAGGTCACATACAAAAGCCGCGGGATCCACATATGAGACCAAAAGAAAATATGCTGCCAAGGATAGACGTAGACGGCGAAAAGAAAATCTTAATCGACCTCCGCAGACAATGTTATGCTTGTCTGGGATATGGCCAAATATGTAGGTCACAGATGGGGCTGCTTAGCCACGGGTAATATTGCCATCATTATTGATCTTCAGACTCGATGACAAGCCTTATTATTATTATATAATATGCTTACTAACATGTAAAAATTATCGCGGAAAACCTGAAGCAGCTGTAGCTCCTAAGAACACTAGACCAACTTTATATTCATTAAACAAGAAAATCATTAAACAAGATTACAAAGATGGTTTGTGTTACCACAAACTCAGAGGCGGCCCCCGTGGGAGACGGATCCTTGTCGGATCCGCATATTCGCTGGTCGACGGAGGATGGCATCGAGCAGGGTATGAAACCGAGACCGTAGAGATAATCAGTCCTGCGCGCTAATCGCACGACCAGGCATTGCTCTTAACCTAATGACAAACTGATTACAAACTAATCCTACTATTGATAATATACCTACACATTACGGAATGACAACTACCGGATATGTACAATATGTCAGAAGAGCGATTTTATATAATCTTTTGGTATTGAGCATTTTCATTTAAATGAAACTAGAATGAACATGTAGATCTAACTAAATTAAACTACTAATTTAGCCCTCAATATCTATATCTACTAGATCTAGATCTAAAATATATATTTGGGATAATGTAGAGGTAATTTAGATAAGATTTATATAAAAAAAAACACTAGATAATCAATTAATAGACTAATTGCAATATGAAATATTAAAATAGTAGATTAGTTTTAGTATTTTATAACATTGCAATATTGACATATTGACAATCTAGATTTTAGAAATAAAAATCTACACTTTAAGCCTAGAAATTAAAATTATAGATCTTGATCTAGTCTAAATCATGGCTGTCTGGTAGTGCGGTTTTTGCGCTGGACTGTCGTCTGGATTCATCGATGGTCCCAGGTTCAAACCTTGCCAGCTCACATCCCCCGTCGTCCTACGGGAGGTTTGGACTACAACTCTGAAGGAACATCCGAAACATGTAAAACAACAAACATTCTAAACTAGACCAAGAAATTCTAGATCTAGATTCTATAATGATTTTAATTAGAACTTAAATCTAGATCTAGTTTTAAAAATCTAGCTCTAGTGTAAAAAATCTAGATTAGATCTAAATCTAGCTATTATGGCTTTTTAAAATGCGAGCCACATTACGAGGTTTAATAAACATTACTATACCGAGTTGTTTTAGCATTTAAAGAATTTATTCCTTAGGACGTCAAAGGAAAAAATCCACTACGTCACACAACCTAGTTAGACTAAAAAATATCATCTTTAAGAGCAGCTTGTTGAGGGTTCATAGACATTGGTGCACCGAGGGATTTTTTTTAGCATTTCATTTAAAGAGTTAACTCCATATGACGTCAAAGGAAAAAAGTTCCATTACGTCACACGTCCTAGTTAGACTCAAAAATGTCATCTATACGAGCAGCTTCTCGAGGGATCATAGACATTGGTGCACCGAGTTTGTTCTTTTAGCATTTCATTTCATGGGCTAGTTAGACTTAATATATATATAAGGATTAAAGAAGCTTTTTTTTGTTTTGTCTGTCAGTCTGTCTGTCCGTCATGTTAATTTGCGAGAAAAAAAAAGACTAAAAGCTATTGAAAATCTGATTAAAATCTAATTTCCCTTCCGAAACATCGCATTAGTTTTAAGTTTCTATAATAGATTGTTCCGGATGTTTATATATTTATAGTGAGAGAAAATAAGAATTCCAGATTAATCAAATGGCGTTAATTAAATTTGTGGGATGGTCTTTTATGAAAATTAGATGTACCATAGCCTTATGGAGATTTTTTCAAACCATACTTTGGTGTTAGGAAGTTGTTTTCCTTAAAAATCGGAGCATAATATTAACGATAATTAGATTTTCTAACGTTTTAGCTAGAAAGTTAAATGTTGTGTAAGAGAGAAGTGCGATTTTACATAAATAGAGTTAAACTATTTTTCATAAAAAATCTGGAACAACCAATTTTCGCAAATGAGAAAATTATGTGTTTTATTTATTAGAAGAGGGATTTCAAACATTTATTAGCATTATTAGATTTTTCATATAAAATTCTGATCAGTTTTGGCGACGATTTGCAAGAAAATTAAGGTAATGTAGGTCGATTTCTTTTTCGAAACATAATCCGGAACATTCTTTACCATTAAACAATTTTTATTATGTTTCGGCAAGAAAATTAAAAGTAAAATAAGTCTAAAAAGTGATTTTCAATAATCGTTTCAATTACTTTCTTATTTTAAAATCCTGAATAACCTATTGTCGATATTTTTGAAAAAAAAATTATTATTTGACATAAATTTGTTTTAAGTTAAAAATTCGGAACAATTGATATTGATAAATAAACTATAGTGACGTAGTGTCAAAGAGTATAAGTGTAATATTAGTCAATTATGCGATTTCAAAAAATCATTTGACATAATTTATTTTTTATAAAACAATATCTGGAACAAATTTATAGTTAATGAAATATAAATTAATATAGATATTTTTATTTAGCCTTTATATGCTATTTACATTAAAAAACCGGAACAATATATTAAAGATCTTGCAATGTTTATGCATGGAAATAAAATCTAAAAGCTAGAAGAGCCTCTAGTGTTATTTGTTAATCTAATCGTGATGGACAGACCGACCAACAGACAAAACGCAAAAAAATAATCTTCTTTTATTCGGATGAGGGCACTAAACAAAAAATAAAATAAAATCTGATTTTTTAAAAAAGTTTAAGGAATTAGTTCGGAGATGTGTAATGTTGCGGCGTTACGCTACTGCACGAAAGTCGCTGCATAAAAAGTCCATTTTAAAAAATGTGCGTGATATTTACATACAAAAAGCATTTTTAGCCTTTATAAACAAGCAGGAATGTTTTCTTTTAGCTTTAACAGCTAGTTGACTAGAAAAAAACATCTTTAACTATTATTTATATATGTTGTAAACATTTCCTGTACATTTTATAAATATATTTGACTTAGTGATACTGAAAATACATACAAATTGTTCATCTTTGTTAGCATACTGTAACATTGCCTCCCTTACATTTACGTAATTGTTTTAGAACTGGTGTATTTTTTTGAAAAAATCGCTTGCATAATTAATTTTATAAATTAAACGGTTTGCTTTTAGAAAACCAAAAGTAGCCGTTGCACCTAAACTTTTCAAGCCGCATTTAATGATAAAATAATATTTTTCATATCTCTTCTAGTTTTTGAGATCTGAGTGTGACAGACGGACAGACAGACAGACGGACAGACGGACATTTTGCACAAACCTGATAGCGGCTTTTTCCCCTTACGGGAGCCTCTAAAAATCCTTTTTTTTAAAAAAGCTATATTAAACGTAGTTTATCAATTAGTATGGATCTATCATGTAATTAAATTTGTTATAGATATAGACCAGTGATTCCCAAAGTGGTCTATATAGACCCCTAGGAGTCTACGATGACTTCCAAGGGGTCTACGAAAGTGAAAAAATTAATTGGGGTTCTATGAGATGTCCACGGGGGTCTACGATAATAGATATCATTCAAGCAGGTTGTGACTTTAATTTTTACAGCCCATTAATGTAATTATTTCATACACTAATATATGATTTTTACCTTATAGTTAATTGAATCCTTTAAATATTTATGCTGCTATTCAAATGAAAAATTCTTGTATTAAATTTCAATACTTATTTTAATAGATTTTTTTTCTACATGTAACTAATGTTTAACAAATAAGAAATGTAGATTGTACAGCGTTGATTAATTTAAATTTGGATTAAATCAATCCATTAGTTTGGGAAAGTAAAGGCGGATGGTCGCTGCGCTGGTCACATGACACCCTTGTTAACCATAAGGCACAGAAACAGATGACATCATCTGTCCTATAGACCTCAAGGTCTGAAAGGGGAACCTTACTTTACTATAGAAAAACACAGAAAACACTATAGGTAAAACATTGATATTACCAGCCGCTATTGTTTTAAAAACTGTTTTATACAAACCTACATCTGATATTATTAAAAGAATTTGAACTCGAGGGCTAAGGCCTTCTCAGCTTCCTCAAGCCGATACACTAACCACTGTGCTAGGAAAGTGCTTTTGAAAAAAAGAAGGTTTTATAGCTAGTTATCTAGTGTTAGTTTCAAAATTTTCTCTCTACAAAATATAAAGGGGACTAATACAATTTCTTTAATTAATTAATTAATTTCAAATATTTTATTAACTATTTTGTTAAATTTTTTTTTTAATTAACCGAGATTGGGTGTGGGAGAAATAAAGTGTACAAACATTTTACTAGAGTGAGTTAATTAAAAGTTGCTTAAAATCAATCCATTTGTTTATTCCCTTCTTCTGTCGTTGAAACTTATATCTGTTATCAATTTATACAATACATAACACATTAATCTTGTTTTAAAAATGGTCCATAGTTACTAAAAACCTTTCGCTTATTAAATTTAAAAAAAAAAGAATTCGCTATCTAAAAAAAAGAAAAAAAAAAAAAAGCCGTGGCACCTTTTTTCAGCACGCTACAGGCAATGCTAAAATTGAATTCTAGATTGTTCTTTTAGTGTAAGCTGCTATAAACATTACCATAATATAACATAGAAACCAATGGTGGCTTTTCTAGCTCATGGTTCAATTTAGTTTTAAGGTTTGTGGCCAAGGTGTACTGAGCTAACGTGAAGGAAATATCGGATTGGATTCTTCGCTCAGGATGTAATTTCCATACAGGATGTTAAATCATCCATGAGTTCAGTCAATCCAAATGTATATTATAATTTTGACTTAGAAGTTTTGATGAGAAACATTCACTTTTATTACGAAGTTCTAGCAATAAGTTTAGATTATATGTATGCTACTTTAAAACAATGACGGCTAAGAGAAAGATAACTCTATTGTTACAATCAACCCATTCTCTCCCCTTCGCCACCTACATTATCTAATTTTGTGTTGGCGCAGCTTTAAAAAAATCATTTCAGACAACAACAAAATCAATGAATCAAATAATTTTATTTAATTAAACTAAGTTTTTATTTCTACTGACTGTTTTATCTCCGGCCGATGGTTCAGACCTAAGAAAGATGATTAAACTACTCCACTCTCCGACGACTCTGTGATGTGTTTAGAGATGACTTCTTAAGAAAACAAAGCAGATTTTTTTTTAAAAAAATGTCAAATCCTTGCAGTACAAACATACACATAGGCACACACACACACACACACGTTGCGTGTTTCCTCAGTGGCAGATTTAGTTTTGTTGTTGTTTTTAAACCAAGCTTGTATCCACTTCCTGTGTCTGTCTGGTACAATGTTTGTACACGTCATTTCTCCCACTTCCCATTCTCAGATTGAAGTTGAAACGTTTCACAATTATTTGTTGTACCTTACAAAACATGAATCAATACAAAAATTTGCTCATTGGTAGATTACTTATTAATTAATTAATTCTGTTGTTTGGTATCGAACACGAGAAATAGATGTTACATTCGGAGGTATTTCCCCTTTTTAATTTGTACACTTTTAAAAATCTATAGTCAAAATAAATTGATATTAAAACAAAATTAAAATTCGCCTCCATAGAAGCATTGATTCAATAATAAAGCTCTGTGCTCTAACTGTACTCTCGGAGCCTTGTCAATCAGAATTGTTAGTCTGTAAGTTCTCATATTCAACACAGGCAATAAATAATTGCTCTACTTCTGAGTCAAGCTGATTGCGATATTTATCGAACCTTCTGTTCCGTGGTCTACTAACGTGTATTTAACCCTTAAAGTACTGAGCTTTTTTTTTACAAGAGTGCATGCAAAATGGAATTACTATTCTAGTGTTTAGAGGCTAAGCTACCACACGCGTCTAAAGGGTTAACAATAAACTAGATCTAGTTAAACCGGGCAATGCTTCTCAGCCTCACCGGCTGGTAAAGGTCGTTATACAAAGTCAATAGCCTGCAGTGCTGGATTTAGACTTCAAAAGGCCCTATGCTATTTGAGACATGAGGCTCTTAAAGGTCTCTTTTTTTGAAAGTCAAGATATTATAAGTCAGTATTAACTATTTCTTGGGGGCCCTAAGACATATTTTTTGTTGCCTATAAGTTAAACGGCCTGCTAATACGGAAACAAAACACCAGCCGGGTTCTCTAATTACCGCGTCGATTGCACTTGTGAGGATGGAAGAGAGCCCCAACAATTATGTCGCTATTCACATGCCGCTTCTCATGGGACCGTGTCATGACGGTGACACGCACGGCTGATGTGGTACAGGAAAGGACTATGGTGGGAGTTTCCATGGTGAACTCGGCCTTCGGCCTAGCTTCTAACCCGAGCGTCTTGGGATACGAGCCATCGTTAATGCAGATATAACAAAATATATCTGCTTGGATATCTCCCAGACAGAACAGTTTGTTTTGAAGGGAAGCTTCTATGGGCAGATAGTTCAGAGTCTTCTACTTACTCTTAGTACAATCACAAAGATCTACTAAATGAAGTTTGAATTTTGGTATTATTAAAGCAAGTGTAAATTGCATTTTTACAAAGCTTCTATCAACTCACTCTGTCTGTCTGTCTGGTCAAAAAGTTTGTACACGTCATTTCTCCCATACCCAATCTCGAATCAAGCTGAAATTTAGCACAATTATTTCTTGTACCTGAAAACACAAGAATCAATTTTTTTTTTATTTACCAATTAGCTAATTCACTATTGGTAATTAATTATTTTGCATGGTATCTCAAACTTGACTGAAGTGGTGGTAGAAGCTGAATAAGTCCCCTATATAGGTCGTTATCTGAGTCTTAGTGAACACAACATGAAAAATAGGACGACACTATAGAAGCAATGGATAACTCTACAATCTTCCATGTTCATAAGCTCTTCACAAGCAGAGTGGCTAACGTGTTGGCCTAAGAAGGATTGAACTAAGAGTTCAAATTCAGAGTGTTCCACCTTTTTAAAAATTTTATAAATCCTTTTTTTTTTTTTTTTTTTTTTTTGTATACATATATTATAGATTTAATTACACAGTGATCCAGCCTAATTGATAAAAAATACGCTTAATATAAGCTTTGTTTTTTTTTTAAAGCATTTTTTATATGTTCTTGTTTATTAACCCTTTCATTGTTAGTAAGATCGCGTTTCAACAACTAATTGTGTAAAAAAAAGAATAGGATACAAATAGAATAATGATACTTTTTTCAGAACTGAATGAGATGTTAGACCAATAGGTTTTGTTCAATTGTTTTCCCCTCATTTGTATTAATGAGCGCCGGAAGGAATGACTCGATAGAAAAGAGATCTAGTTGCTATCCGTTTGTTGCTAAGAAATATCCGTGTGTCGAGTTTCTAAGATAAGTAATTTGCTTTGTTTTATAATAATAATAGATGATATGGGGTCATGTGAACAAATCTATCCAGTGGCACGTGACTATTCTTGTCACGTGGGTCAGTCATGCACGTGAGATATTTACACTCGGAGTGTCAATCGTCGTGGGCCATGTTCGTCCTTATCAGATTTGTGTGTGTGGTACTGCCGCTGCCAGTGGCTGGTGGTGGGTGAAGTGGCGAAACTAAATTACCATGACGTGCTTTTCGCTCGACCAATTCAAGGCCAGACTGACGATTAAGTGCAACCTTCATGATTTGTGTGGTCTTTTAGATTAGTGATTTCCAAAAACAAACGATGGCTTTATACAGCTGGTAAAGGCAGTGCTATCTGGTCTAAAAAAATCCAGCCCACAGAGTGCTATCTGGTCTAAATAAATCCAGCCCACAGAGTGCTATCTGGTCTCTAAAACTCCAGCCTACAGAGTGCTATCTGGTCTCTAAAACTCCAGCCAACAGAGTGCTATCTGGTCTCTAAAACTCCAGCCTACAGAGTGCTATCTGCCTCTAAAACGTTAGCCCACATTGCTATATGGCCTTGAAAAACTAGCCCACTGTGCAAAAGACCAACCGTGTTATCTGGCCTCCAGTTCACAAACGAGGCTCACATTATATCACATTTTAGGAAGCCCTGAAGTTCAACTCACACAATAACTTCATCATAATCGGCTCGCTTTGTTTTTCCAACAAGACTTAGAGACAAACATTAAGGGGGAAAAAAACTAGCTTTATTTAGAAACACTTCGAGACTAAGGAAATATTTTCAGAAAAAAAAATCACTTTGTGGAATAATTGTAATTACACATTTATAAAATGAATCCCGTAAAGTCTGTATCAGTGAAACAAAAGCACGCAGACCTATGTCTCCATACAAGTCAAGAGCCAGTGATTTCTAAGACCTGTGCAACATTTCATCTTGATCCGAGATTGGGTGTGGGAGAAATAGCGTGTACAAACTTTTTACCAGACAAACAGTCAGACAGAATTGATATAAGCTTTGTAAACAAAAGCAAGAGAGAAAATGTGAAAAAAGAGCGATAGAAGAAACAGAAAAAAGTCTCAGCGAGAAAAAAATAATAAAAAGAGAGCTAAATGAAAAATAAAGAAAGAAACTAGAAAGAAACAAGAGACAGGAAAGAAACAAGAGACAGGAAAGAAACAAGAGACAGGAAAGAAACAAGAGACAGGAAAGAAACAAGAGACAGAAAAGAAACAAGAGACAGGAAAGAAACAAGAGACAGGAAAGAAACAAGAGACAGGAAAGAAACAAGAGACAAGAAAGAAACAAGAGACAGGAAAGAAACAAGAGACAGGAAAGAAACAAGAGACAGGAAAGAAACAAGAGACAGAAAAGAAACAAGAGACAGGAAAGAAACAAGAGACAGGAAAGAAACAAGAGACAGGAAAGAAACAAGAGACAAGAAAGAAACAAGAGACAGGAAAGAAACAAGAGACATGGAAGAAAAAAACAAGAGACAGGAAAGAAACAAGAGACAGGAAAGAAACAAGAGACAGAAAAGAAACAAGAGACAGGAAAGAAACAAGAGACAGGAAAGAAACAAGAGACAGGAAAGAAACAAGAGACAGGAAAGAAACAAGAGACAAGAAAGAAACAAGAGACAGGAAAGAAACAAGAGACATGGAAGAAAAAAACAAGAGACAGGAAAGAAACAAGAGACAGGAAAGAAACAAGAGACAGAAAAGAAACAAGAGACAGGAAAGAAACAAGAGACAGGAAAGAAACAAGAGACAGGAAAGAAACAAGAGACAGGAAAGAAACAAGAGACAAGAAAGAAACAAGAGGCAGGAAAGAAATAAGAGACAGGAAAGAAAAAAACAAGAGGCAGGAAAGAAATAAGAGACAGGAAAGAAAAAAACAAGAGGCAGGAAAGAAACATGGGGAAAAAAAGAGATTTAAAAAGGGAAAAAATACGTAAATGGAAAAGAAGACAAAATGATTTTTGTTAAATGAATGTTAGTGAAAAAGGAACAAAAAATATAAAGACATAAAGAGAAGAATAAGGAAAGAAGAAAAGTTCAAAGTGAAAAAAAGAGAAATAATTAAGGACAGTAGGAAAGTGAAAGAGCAAAGAGGATAGAGAAAGAGAAAGAGGGGAAAAAAAGATCGAGAGGGAGAGTGACCTAAAGAAAGAGACGAGAGAAAAGAGGCAGAGAAGTTTTACCAACCAAGCTGTTGAATATCTCAACAACTCTCGTCATGATAGGGCGCGTACATTTATTGCTCCCCCCCCTCCCTCAACCCAGTGGTATTTGTTCCCCTCCTTTGCATTTTTAATGCCAGCGTCCTGACTAGTCCTCAACTATGTCTGTTGAAATCTGATCTCCATCAACCAGTTGCAATTACACACGCAAACACACACACATACAAAAGCATCCAATAGTAATGTCAAATACACATCACTTCCGCTTGTGTCACTTCAGAAGTGAAAATCAGGTGAGCAGGAAAGGATGAAATTTAAAAAAAAACAACAATACATCCCATTTAAAAAAAGCAAACAAAAAAATGCCCAACTTTCTAATTCCATTTCACTGAATTATTTGGCAGCTGCTTATTTGAAACCTTTTCCCTAAAACTTCTCTGCTTATCATGGAACAAAAATGAGAATCAGTAATATATCATATATATTTCGCCAGTAACATATAATTATATATATATATATCTGGCCTAAAAAAACTACAGCCCACAGAGTGTTATCTGGCCTCAAAAACTACAGCTAACAGAGTGCTATCTGGCCTCAAAACAAAAACTACAGCCCACAGAGTGTTGTCTGGCCTCAAAAACTCCAGACGACAGAGTGCTATCTGGCCTCAAAAACTACAGCCCACAGAGTGTTGTCTGGCCTCAAAAACTCCAGACGACAGAGTGCTATCTGGCCTCAAAAACTCCAGCCCACAGAGTGCTATCTGTTCTCTAAAACTCCAGCCCACAGAGTGCTATCTGGTCTCTAAAACACCAGCTCACAGAGTGCTATCTGGCCTCAAAAACTCCAGCCCACAGAGTGCTATCTGGCCTCAAAAACTCCAGCCCACAGAGTGCTATCTGGCCTCAAAAACTCCAGCCCACAGAGTGCTATCTGGCCTCTAAAACTCCAGCCAACAGAGTGTTATCTGGCCTCTAAAACTCCAGCCCACAGAGTGCGATCTGGCCTCAAAAACTACAGCTAACAGAGTGCTATCTGGCCTCAAAAACTACAGCACACAGAGTGTTGTCTGGCCTCAAAAACTCCAGCCCACAGAGTGTTATCTGGCCTCAAAAACTACAGCCCACAGAGTGCTATCTGGCCTCAAAAACTCCAGCCCACAGAGTGCTACCTGGCCTCAAAAACTCCAGCCCACAGAGTGCTATCTGGCCTCAAAAACTCCAGCCCACAGAGTGCTATCTGGCCTCAAAAACTACAGCCCACAGAGTGTTATCTGGCCTCAAAAACTACAGCCCACAGAGTGCTATCTGGCCTCAAAAACTCCAGCCCACAGAGTATTATCTGGCCTCAAAAACTACAGCCAAAAGAGTGTTATCTGGCCTCAAAAACTCCAGCCCACAGAGTATTATCTGGCCTCAAAAACTCCAGCCCACAGAGTATTATCTGGCCTCAAAAACTCCAGCCCACAGAGTGCTTTCTGGCCTCAAAAACTCCAGCCCACAGAATGCTATCTGGCCTCAAAAACTCCAGCACACAGAGTGCTACCTGGCCTCAAAAACTCCAGCCCACAGAGTGCTACCTGGCCTCAAAAACTCCAGCCCACAGAGTGTTATCTGGCCTCAAAAACTCCAGCCCACAGAGTATTATCTGGCCTCAAAAACTCCAGCCCACAGAGTGTTATCTGGCCTCAAAAACTCCAGCCCACAGAGTGTTATCTGGCCTCAAAAACTCCAGCCCACAGAGTGCTATCTGGCCTCAAAAACTCAAGCCCACAGAGTGCTATCTGGACTCAAAAACTCAAGCCCACAGAGTGCTATCTGGACTCAAAAACTCCAGCCCACAGAGTGCTATCTGTTCTCTAAAACCACAGCCCACAGAGTGCTATCTGGCCTCTAAAACTCCAGCCAACAGAGTGTTATCTGGCCTCTAAAACTCCAGCCCACAGAGTGCGATCTGGCCTCAAAAACTACAGCTAACAGAGTGCTATCTGGCCTCAAAAACTACAGCCCACAGAGTATTATCTGGCCTCAAAAACTCCAGCCCACAGAGTGCTATCTGGCCTCAAAAACTCCAGCCCACAGAGTGCTATCTGGCCTCAAAAACTCCAGCCCACAGAGTGCTATCTGGCCTCAAAAACTCCAGCCCACAGAGTGCTATCTTGTCTCAAAAACTCCAGCCCACAGAGTGCTATCTGGCCTCAAAAACTCCAGCCCACAGAGTGCTATCTGGCCTCAAAAACTACAGCCCACAGAGTGTTATCTGGCCTCAAAAACTACAGCCCACAGAGTGTTATCTGGCCTCAAAAACTCCAGCCCACAGAGTGCTATCTGGCCTCAAAAACTCCAGCCCACAGAGTGCTATCTGGCCTCAAAAACTACAGCCCACAGAGTGTTGTCAGGCCTCAAAAACTACAGCTGACAGAGTGCTATCTGGCCTCAAAAACTCCAGCCCACAGAGTGCTATCTGTTCTCTAAAACTCCAGCCCACAGAGTGCTATCTGGTCTCTAAAACCACAGCCCACAGAGTGCTATCTGGCCTCAAAAACTCCAGCCAACAGAGTGTTATCTGGCCTCTAAAACTACAGCCCACAGAGTGCTATCTGTTCTCTAAAACTCCAGCCCACAGAGTGTTATCTGGCCTCAAAAACTCCATCCCACAGAGTGCTATCTGGCCTCAAAAACTCCAGCCCACAGAGTGCTACCTGGCCTCAAAAACTCCAGCCCACAGAGTATTATCTGGCCTCAAAAACTCCAGCCCACAGAGTGCTATCTGGTCTCAAAAACTCCAGCCCACAGAGTGCTATCTGGCCTCAAAAACTCCAGCCCACAGAGTGCTATCTGGCCTCAAAAACTCCAGCCCACAGAGTGCTATCTGGCCTCAAAAACTCCAGCCCACAGAGTGCTATCTGGACTCAAAACCCCAGCCCACAGAGTGCTATCTGGCCTCAAAAACTCCAGCCCACAGAGTGCTATCTGGCCTCAAAAACTCCAGCCCACAGAGTGCTATCTGGCCTCAAAAACTACAGCCCACAGAGTGTTGTCTGGCCTCAAAAACTCCAGCCGACAGAGTGCTATCTGGCCTCAAAAACTCCAGCCCACAGAGTGCTATCTGTTCTCTAAAACTCCAGCCCACAGAGTTCTATCTGGTCTCTAAAACACCAGCTCACAGAGTGCTATCTGGTCTCTAAAACTCCAGCCCACAGAGTGCTATCTGTTCTCTAAAACCACAGCCCACAGAGTGCTATCTGTTCTCTAAAACTCCAGCCAACAGAGTGTTATCTGGCCTCTAAAACTACAGCCCACAGAGTGCTATCTGTTCTCTAAAACTCCAGCCCACAGAGTGTTATCTGGCCTCTAAAACTACAGCCCACAGAGTGCTATCTGGTCTCTAAAACACCCGCTCACAGAGTGCTATCTGGTCTCTAAAACTCCAGCCCACAGAGTGCTATCTGTTCTCTAAAACCACAGCCCACAGAGTGCTATCTGGCCTCTAAAACTCCAGCCAACAGAGTGTTATCTGGCCTCTAAAACTCCAGCCCACAGAGTGCGATCTGGCCTCAAAAACTACAGCTAACAGAGTGCTATCTGGCCTCAAAAACTACAGCCCACAGAGTGTTATCTGGCCTCAAAAACTCCAGCCCACAGAGTGCTATCTGGCCTCAAAAACTCCAGCCCACAGAGTGCTATCTGGCCTCAAAAACTCCAGCCCACAGAGTGCTATCTGGCCTCAAAAACTCCAGCCCACAGAGTGCTATCTGGTCTCAAAAACTCCAGCCCACAGAGTGCTATCTGGCCTCAAAAACTCCAGCCCACAGAGTGCTATCTGGCCTCAAAAACTCCAGCCCACAGAGTGTTATCTGGCCTCAAAAACTACAGCCCACAGAGTGTTATCTGGCCTCAAAAACTCCAGCCCACAGAGTATTATCTGGCCTCAAAAACTCCAGCCCACAGAGTGTTATCTGGCCTCAAAAACTCCAGCCCACAGAGTATTATCTGGCCTCAAAAACTCCAGCCCACAGAGTATTATCTGGCCTCAAAAACTCCAGCCCACAGAGTGCTTTCTGGCCTCAAAAACTCCAGCCCACAGAATGCTATCTGGACTCAAAAACTCCAGCCCACAGAGTGCTATCTGGCCTCAAAAACTCCAGACCACAGAGTGCTATCTGGCCTCAAAAACTCCAGCCCACAGAGTGCTATCTGGCCTCAAAAACTCCAGCCCACAGAGTGTTATCAGGCCTTCTCTAATCCCTGTCTGAACTCATGATCCTTTGTTTCGGAAGTCAAGCGCTATCTCGTTCACCACGTCTTCATAAATAAGCAAATTAATGCGAATAAAACACATAGACCCAACAGTAACATATTGTGGTGAATGACTGCATACAGATACTACATTAAATAGAGAGTTCAAGGCGTGTAAACAACACTCCAAGCTGAAACTATTTTAATTCTTCATGTCTCGCCTTTTCCTCTTACTGACGTCACAACGCCGGAAGGGGAGGGCAAAAAATAACGTAAGTGAATCTTCTCTTTGGAAAGTAAAAAACTAGTACATGTCAAGCTGACACACTTTGTTCCCCCCCCCCCCCCCCATTAATTAAAACAGCATGTCCTATTGTCCTGCTCATTGTACTTCCTAACATGATGCTGGTGCCACCAAAAACTCCACCTCCCCTCCCCTTCTCTCAATGTCGCAGCTATTTATGTCCTTTACCTCTTTCTCATAATTTACATGATATTTATGTCAAGTCGCCCACCCCCACATTGTCGTGCCACACCAGGCGCTGGACATCTGGACATCGTCCTTGATGCTCTGCCTGCCAAACGATTTGCATAATGAAATCTATTTTTGGCCACCTTTGGAATTCTCGCGTTACCTGGCCCAGCTGATGTCTTGAGTAAATGGTCATTATTAATTCAAGCGGTCAGTTTCGAGGGAGCATTGAGTCCAGACACAAACAGATTCTCATATCGTTGGGGGAGGGAGCATAAAAGGTCAGTTTGACCATTGTCCCAACCTCTTTATCTGAAGGGTATTTAATAATTCAGACAAGACAGAAGTTTTGTAAAAATATATATATATAGGAATAGCAATGAAAATAAATAAATAGTTAATAGTTAGACGTCACATATGGGTTTGTAAGGACAGGAACAGGCTGGAAAAAAATGAAAGAATCACATGTCGTTGAACGATATGTGTTAGAGAGTTATTTTTTTTTAACCACATACGCTTGTACACTGTTTTGACCCTATTGGCGGCGCAAAAGGGTTAACTATAGGCTCAGCTGACACACACGTGAATCACTCAGTCAGCGGGGCCATGGACAAGGGACAGTACTACGATTACAAGATTACACGCAAATATGACCAATGTTATAATCATGTGATCGAAAGCATGCGTGTACGAAAGACACAGTGTGTAGGAAAGCGGTAGTTCTAAGACCGGAGAACGTGGAGACCGGGACTGTTAGTCGGCCATGAAGTCGGTCCTGGTTGAGTCCTCAGGTGTTGATGTACAAGTCCAGAAAGAGAGACAGTAGAGTTTTGTACGGTGATGTACAGAGTGACATTTTAGTTGTTGATGTGTTTGATGCCAATTGTCTAGTATTGGCTGTAATCTACTTATTCACTCATTATTAAAGTACCAGATTATTGTGGAGCTTTTGTTGTCAAGTTCTTGATGTGTTGATGTGACGTGTTGTGTTTAGCAGTGTTTACAGAAAGCCTGAGTACGAGAGAGAATCGTAACAATACTTAAGTTGCTGCTAGGAAAAAAATGTATGCATGGTTGAATGTGTTTATTAACAGACCACAACGTATTATTTTTATATCCAAGTTGTTATCCGTTGGTGTGTGGGGAGGGGGAAGCATTTTTCGATGACCATCATTTCTGCAAACTTACAATCACATCACCTGGTCACTATATTCTCTTAATCAAAGGATTTCTTTACATTTTGCTAACAAAAGAATTCATTAATTCATTTAGTTATGTCTTACACAAAGCATTCCACACAATTCATCGGATGCATATTTCATATATATATATGGGTAGTATACATATAATTATTTTTACTATTTTTGGAGTGGAATTTTACTACAGCAATGACAGGAGGAGATATAAATATCTTGCCCAACGCCCTTCAATCCGGCCCTGGTAAATACTATTGTAATTGTTGCATGTATCATATAAATACATGTTTGGCTATATAAGGTTAAATTTAGGGTTATCACTGAGCTGTGGTCAACAGACCACAGTATAAGACTCACAGACAGATCTCACCTCTCGGACCAATCCGTTGCCTCTTGTTCCAGACACTCGAGAAATGGCAATGTTTGGCAAGAGATAGCTTTCCAAGTTGGTCATGTTCGACATCCCTCTGGTCAACAACTGGACAGTTTGTGTAGACAGCCATGGAATACACGTTTGCTGAAAATACAAACACACATATATCATTAGGCAAACATAAAAACAACCAAACACTATTTATTTATTTATATGATGCCAGCTTTAACCATTTAACAACACTTGTTGTTTAGAGCCCTATTGTTGGCAGGGCTTATTCAAATTTTGAACGCGCTTATCTGGTCATAGTATTTAAATTAGTATTTTACTACTGATTTTACTAGTGGGAGGCGTGGTCGAGAGGCACTTGGCTTGGCTACCCTCGACTCGAGTTTTGTTTACTGAGCGTCTAAAGGCAGCACGGAAAACCTCCCAGATACCCTCTCCCCCCACTGGTCCACAAATGAGATTGGACCATAGCACTCTGAGCATGCTATAAGCATGAAAGTAGCGCTATATAAAAGCTATAATTAGTATTATTATTATTATTACTCAGAGCTTTTTTTTTTTGTGGACAGGTTGTTAGCTTAAATGGAAAAAAAAAAGATTATCGAACCTTTGGAGATTCAAATCTATGGCATATTACAATAATTAGCTAAAGTTCGATAAAGTTTCAAAGATCTTTCACTAGTAACACAAAGTAAGTTTTTGTGTTTAGCAAAAATGTTGTTTTTACATGGCGTCCTTGACAACGTTAGCCCAGTACAGAAGTATTATATAGTTTATTAAAATACTTGAAATAATGCAATTAATAAATACTTCTGTATTCTCGTATTCTGCACACCCGGTATACGAAAATTAAAAGCAATAAAAAAAAAGTTGTTCGATTTGAATTCCAACTCGAGGGATCAAGTTAACACACTAACAACTGAGCCAGCCAGAAGATTTTATAGTTTTTTATTGCTAGTTTCAAATTTGTAGGTGCGGACCTAATTCTCTGCAAATGGCTTATCGCAGGTTAACTAGTGCTGTCTCTATATAAAACGAAATTAATTAATTATAACTAATTGATAAAATAATTGATCAATTGTTCGATTTATTCATGTTTTGTTATTTGGCACTGAGTATTGATGCAAAGTTTCAACTTAATCCGAGAATGGGAAGTGGAAGAAATATAAGCTTTTTAAAATGCTTGCTAATTATGGCTTCCACGTAACACAGGGGCGTAGCTAGGAATTTTCCATCATTTGGGGGCCCGGGGGGCTTGACCTCTTTGATGGAATGGTGACCCCTGTATTTGGCGTAATATTTAATGTAAAAAATACTAATATGGGGCCCCCTTAAGTGGGGGTCCTGGGAGATTTTCAAATTCTCCCCCTTCCTCTCCCACCCTAGCTAAGCCACTGACGTTACATGTCCGTTAAACTCACACACTTTATTATCTATTTTCTAAGAAGCGTGTTTTTATTTCACAGGTTCGCTCCATAAAGAGCTAATCCTTTTTTTTTTCTAGAATTTGCATTTACGCATTTACAGATGTGACAGAATCAAAGCTTTGATCTTCAGAACAAAAGGAATAAAACAATGAAGATATGCAGTATTGGCAGTACGGCACGTGACTTGTAGTCATGGCAACGACATTCAACTCGAGTCCAACTTTAAGTGCATTATGTCGCAGACAACTCAATTTCACTTCTCATCAATTTTTATGATTGACTCTTACACTTCACTTTCTACTACTCTTCACTTTCGGTTACAGCAGTGTCCCGGGAAAGCCTGGAGGGAGTCTTTTACGGTCCCTCGTTATTTCCGGTTCAACGTTTTTAACTCGCAACATTTCGCTTCTGAGACCTGGTTGGGAGTTCTTTTTCCTTGGGTAGTTCGTCTTGTTTAGTCAGAGTTGGGTTTTTACTAAGTTTTTTTTTAAGGGTCAATACGATTGACTTAGTCATTGACTTCCTAGACTATATCACTTGTTTTTACAATTATTCTATTAGCTTGCTAACTCTTCCTGAGTGCACACGGTAATCGAAAGTGGCTCTACGGACTTTCCTAGAAATTTGACAGTTTATGTGTATCTTTGGGACAACAATTAATAGCTTGGCCACACAGCGAAAACAAATGTTTGACAGTTATAATTTTTCAAAATATAGTCAGCTTAAAATAAATTTGGCTATTTTGAACACGATTTCAGCGGGTAATCCCGTGCTTGGCACAAATGTTTCTTTGTATTCAGTTGAATACATATATAGACATTCATTAACATTTGGCCCTCCGTCTTATATAGAACTGTGCTGATCTGTAATCGAAGAACGGGATTGTGCAATGTGACTGGAAAGTCTGACTCTGTGTCATTTTACGTCTCGAGAGACGATCCTTTCCCTTTGCAACTTCTTGTGTGACTAAAGAAGTCAATCATTGATACAAGCTGCAGTTACAGGTTAGACATCTGTAATCACCAGGCGCGCCGTTGTACTTTCACTCTTCTTTCTACTATTGTTGTGTATGGCATCTGCAATCCGGGATCCTTCCTTTATGTTCGCTCTCCATGTGGATCTATCCAGTGCCACTTTTAACCAGGGTCGATTTTGAAGAGCTTCATGTCGCGTTTGCATACATCAGTATACCGTAAAGTTAGATCACCAGAATGTCTTGTGGAAGTCGACATGGTGGAATGTGACCAAGCCAGCCAAGGCGTCTAAAGCTGAAAACAGAGCGGATGTCCTGGCACCCTGCTCTTACTGGAAAGCCTCCAAAACTATAAGTTGGTGTTATAAATATAATTATAGCTTTTATATAGCGCTACTTTCATGCTTATAGCATGCTCAGAGCGCTAAGGTCCAATCTCATTTGTGGACCAGTTGGGGGGGGGGGGGGGTATCTGTGTTGCCTTTAGGCGCTCAGTAAACACAGCTCTGCAGGAGTCGGGTGTCGAACCTCAAGCCCCCTTCATTGGTAGCCTAGACAAGGCAAGTTCAAGCGTACTTAGCCTCTCGACCACGCTTGCATACACATTAGCTTCACACACATTATCACCACACACATTATAACCACACATTATAACCACACACATTATCCCCACACACATAATCACCACACTTATTAGCTTCACACATATTATTACCACACACATTGGCTTCACAACACATTATCACCACACACATTATAACCACACATATTAGCTTCACACACATTTTCCCCACACACATTAGCTTCTTACACATTATCCCCACACATATTATACCCACACACATTATAACCACACATATTAACTTCACACACACTATCCCCACACACATTATAACCACACATATTAACTTCACACATACTATCCCCACACACATTATAACCGCACATATTAGCTTCACACACATTATCCCCACACTCATTATAACCACACATAATAGCTTCTTACACATTATCCCCACACATATTATACCCACACACATTATAACCACCAGGGGCGGACTGGGTTCGAAATCGGCCCGGGCATTACCATATAAACCGGCCCACAAATGGCATGTCATATATTTTCGGCGTGGGGGGGGGGGGTTTACCCCACTCCGCAATTTATTTATATATATATATATTAGTGAGTGTGTATATGTCATTAATCTTCATTGCATTCTGATCAAATCAAACGTTTTTTTCTACCCTATAAAACTCTGTTCCTATAATTAGTAGAAAGACAGTACACACCGCCAAAGAACAGCTAGGGAGTCCGGGGGAGCGCTGTGAGCTTCTCCCAGTGGGGTCCAAAAATTATTTCTGTTATTTTAAGCTTAAAAAATGCATATTCTGAGGTATCTACAGTGCAATTAGCCTGCTACTCTTCCGCTAAAAAAATTCAAAAACCAAATCTGCTATTCAACGGAGTGCAGCGATTGGTAGAAAATGGTAAAATTAAGTATTGTTAAAGAGCTAATTGTCGCTCTTTTTTTTTTTTTGCTGCGTTATATCAATGTTTTTTAACTTAACCTCTCTCATCCCTCTTTTTTGGTTAAATTTCATTGAAACCATTAAAAGACGGGGAAGGGAAGGAGCAAAAAATCAAAGGCCCATGCCGACCAGCAAAATGATTAGGCCAAACACAACCTCGAAGACATCAAAGCAGTCCATGCCGCTCATGCAAAGCAGAAAGTACGGTCTAACGTTTTGCAAATGATAATATGTACAGTGTATAGTGTATTTTTTTTTTATATAATAACAAGAAAACGTATTTGGGCCTTTGTGTCTTGCTGATGTCAGTTTTTTTAAAATTTGTCTGCATTGAATTTTTTTTTCTTTGGTCGCGACCAGACCGGCCCATATGGTACCAGTTTGCCCAGTTTGCCCATATAGCCAGTCCGCCCCTGATAACCACACATATTAGCTTCACACACATATTATAACCACACATATTATAACCACACATATTAGCTTCACACACATTATCCCCACACATATTATACCCACACACATTATAACCACACATATTAGCTTCACAAACATCATCACACACATTATCACCACACGTATTAGCCCTACACGTTATTCCCCCACACATAAGCCCCATGTTGTTGACGATGGTTGACTTGTAGTACCAAACTGCTGGTAGACAACTAAACCGCTGTAGGTGTATACAATCTTAACTAATAAAACTTGAAATAACTTGAGTAACTTCCTTGCAAAGAATACTAGACATAACTTTATTTATAATATAGACAAAATTAAGTTGATATGAGATAAAATAAATGTACTAGGCTTTAGTAGTAATATTTTTTTAACAAAATCTAACTCACTACAATAGCACAACATATCAGCCTCACGTCCTGGAGTCGTCTGTCCTAAGACCAACGACAACAATGCCACTTACCTTGCATCCAATCAGAACCAATCGTTAACCTCTTCTCAACGTCACCACACACACACACACACACGTTAGCTCCACACACGTTAGCTCCACACACGTTAGCTCCACACACGTTAGCTCCACACACGTTAGCTCCATACACGTTAGCTCCACACACGTTAGCATACGCACGTGAGCGCACAACCATACATACAGCCCCCACGGCGCCATTACACAACGCAACATGAAAATTCAAAACAAAAAAAAAACTGCCAAGTTTTCTTTTTTTTAAATCTTTTTTTTTTCTCAACAGCTTCAGTTTCCGTTTGTTGGCTTTGAAAGGATTACCACTAGTTCCCGGACTGCTGTTTCGGAGCTGTTGCGTAGCGAGCTGAGACAAATAAATTAACCACCCAGAGCGCAAGAAACAGGTTTGAATTTTGAGTCTGTGAGTGTGTGCAATAACAAGGATTTTTTTAAAAAATATACTCAATCGAAAACTCATTAATTATTCATATTAAAAAAACAACAACTTTATTGACATCCTGAACTCAGAGTGCAAGTCTCTTTTATATTTTATAAAACCTTTTATGTGTTTATGTTCTAGAAAACCATAAGACATGAAATTAAGTCTTAGTCAGGCTAACTCAGCAGGACTTAAAAATTATAATTTATAATCTGATTCTCTTGTCTTTATCAAGTTTCTTTTTACAAAGCTTATAATTATATCAATTCACTATGTCTGTCTGTCTGTCTGTCTGGCAAAAAGTCTGTACACATTATTTGTCCTACACCCAATTTCGGAAAAATCTGAAATTTTGCCTAATTATTTCTTTTTGCTGACAATACAAAATCAGTTTTAAAAAGTTAACCAAGTTAATTAACTTTAGGTAATTAATTATTTTGTTTGGCATCTTGAACAAGGGAAAGAAATAGTACTTAACTCATGTGGGGATATAAGTTGAATTTGCCCCCTTTATACTTTGCAGGTGGCCACTTTAAAGTTTGAAACTAGCAATAGATAATGTCTTGTTTTCCTACGTCATTCACTGGCCGAGTGTTGAGGGAATTAGCTTGAGGTGGCTGAGCCGGCCTTGACTCTCGAGTTTGGATTCATGTCATTAACTTTTCTAAAATTATAAATTAAAAAGCGATCCTCCAGATACCCCCTTCTTTCTCCACCTACCCTTTTCCTACTGCCCACTAGTCCAGACAAGTGATAGGATCATAGCGTGTTTAGAAATCTATTAGTATGAAATTGAGTTAAAAAAAAACAATTGGTAAAAATATATGTAATTGTGCAGATTTATTGTTGTTAGTCTAGAGTAGATGTATTACAAATCTAAAGACATGACTGATCCAAACTAATTGATACTACTACTCTTTGTATAATCTTTGTTGTGTTTTTTAAAAGAATTTTTAAAATGTTTTTCTTGTTTCCTATCATCCACAGTTAGTCATGTGATCACTGAACATTAAAACAAAAGTTTGTTTTTACATCCAAAAATAAAACTTTAGTTTAGTTCGGAATATTGAAATTATTTTTATTACTTTTTCCCACTAGCTGAATCTTTTCAAGCATAAGCAAAATAGTGTTCTGATTTGGCCAGGCTTTACGGGGTCTTCGTGACAATCTGTGTATATTTTTAAGGAAGTTCACGCCTAATTCTATTTGGTAGTTATTTTTTTTTTTACAAAGCTTATATTATTTCAGTCTGTCTGTTTGTCTGTCGGGTACAAATCTTGTATACGTTTTTTCTCCCACTTCCCATTCTTTGATCAAGTTGAAATTTTGCACTATTATTCATAGTCGATTACAAAAAAAAAACACCAATTAATTAATTAATTGATGTTAATTAGTAACATTTATTTTATATAGAAAAAGGAAATTCAGTCCTTCAGTTTTGAGAGATGCGGTAATGATTTTGCGGTTCGGTCCCTTAGATAAACTTTTTTTTTTATTTTACTTGTTTAATTCCTGAAATGACACATTTAATGACAGTATGTCAAGATGAAAAAAGCATGTCACGCTAAAAGCATGTCAAGATGAAAAAAGCATGTCACGCTAAAAGCATGTCAAGATGAAAAAAGCATGTCACGCTAAAAGCATGTCAAGATGGAAAAAAGCATGTCACGCTAAAAGCATGTCAAGATGGAAAAAGCATGTCACGCTAAAAGCATGTCAAGATGGAAAAAAGCATGTCACGCTAAAAGCATGTCAAGATGAAAAAAGCATGTCACGCTAAAAGCATGTCAAGATGGAAAAAAGCATGTCACGCTGAAAGCATGTCAAGATGAAAAAAGCATGTCACGCTAAAAGCATGTCAAGATGAAAAAAGCATGTCACGCTAAAAGCATGTCAAGATGAAAAAAGCATGTCACGCTAAAAGCATGTCAAGATGAAAAAAGCATGTCACGCTAAAAGCATGTCAAGATGAAAAAAGCATGTCACGCTAAAAGCATGTCAAGATGAAAAAAGCATGTCACGCTAAAAGCATGTCAAGATGAAAAAAGCATGTCACGCTACAAGCATGTCAAGATGAAAAAAAAAGTATGTCACGATGAAAGCATGTCACGATGAAAGCATGTCACGATGAAAGATTAATTGGTTCCTCATGAGAATGCAATAATAGGTTAGAAGCTGAAAGCACTGTAACTCATGCAACGAAAACGATAACTTTAAGTTTGATTTTTCTAAAACAAAATGTTTAACAAGGCTCTGAATAAGCACAATAGTCTCTACTTCTTTTTTTTTTAATGTATTCATTAAAAGACGACACAGCCTGTATCCAAGTTGTTGTACTTTTTAAAAATGCGTAATAAAAACATAGAACTAGAAATCTCTACATATGTTCAATGCATATACACATATATACACTATTACCGCCCTTGCGTCGCTTAGCTCCTCCCTGTTAGCTTCGCGGAGTCTATGACGTCATTTTGGACAGCATTTCTTATTTTAGGAAAAAGGACCTGAGTTTATTTTGTTTTATTTGTATTCTTCTGGTTTGAAGAAATATGTTTAATCTGGAAAAGCAAAAGATGCAGGAGAAAGCAAAATGAAATTTAAACAAGCAAAGAAAAAAAAAAAATCAGCTGCTTACAAATTAATCAAAATTTCTAATACAGCCTCAAAGAAAAACAAAAAAAGATTTATTATTTTTATATTGAATGGGATGCATACAATGCTGTAAGCCAGGGGTTCTCAACCTGTGGGTCGCGACCCCCTTAAGGGGTCGATTGACGATTGGCCAGGGGTCGCCTAAGACCATCAAAAATATAGATTGTTTTTGTCTATTCTTCTATTGCTGTGTGGATGGGGGTCGTCGCAGAGAGGGGATTGTAAAAAGGGGTCGCCGAGCTTAAAAGGTTGAGAACCACTGCTGTAAGCCATAAGACGCTTTTTTTTTAAAGTCGTTATCTTGTTGGGTTTCTTAATCCTTCTCAGACCCAGAGACACACTTAAAAGACCAGATACAGATATCAGACACAGACACAGATATTACAGACATCAGACACAGATATTAGACACAGTCCCAGAAACCAAATACAGATATCAGATACAGACACTGATATCAGACCTCAGACACCATATACAGGCATCAAACACGGATGCCAGACATAGACATCAGATACAGATATAAGACACAGACGTCAGACTTTCCAAATATTTGATATCATACATCAAGAAAATAAAAACTTCTTTCAAACGATTGTTTTTAAACCAACCAGTTTTGGACATCCTAAGACAGTATTTAAACCAATCAGTTTTGGACATCCTAAGACAGTATTTAAACCAACCAGTTTTGGACATCCTAAGACAGTATTTAAACCAATCAGTTTTGGACATCCTAAGACAGTATTTAAGCCAATCAGTTTTGGACATCCTAAGACTGTATTTAAGCCAATCAGTTTTGGACATCCTAAGACTGTATTTAAGCCAATCAGTTTTGGACATCCTAAGACAGTATTTAAGCCAATCAGTTTTGGACATCCTAAGACAGTATTTAAGCCAATCAGTTTTGGACATCCTAAGACAGTATTTAAGCCAATCAGTTTTGGACATCCTAAGACAGTATTTAAGCCAATCAGTTTTGGACATCCTAAGACAGTATTTAAGCCAATCAGTTTTGGACATCCTAAGACAGTATTTAAGCCAATCAGTTTTGGACATCCTAAGTATTTAAGCCAATCAGTTTTGGACATCCTAAGACTGTATTTAAGCCAATCAGTTTTGGACATCCTAAGACTGTATTTAAACCAACCAGTTTTGGACATCCTAAGACTGTATTTAAACCAATCAGTTTTGGACATCCTAAGACAGTATTTAAACCAACCAGTTTTGGACATCCTAAGACAGTATTTAAACCAATCAGTTTTGGACATCCTAAGACAGTATTTAAGCCAATCAGTTTTGGACATCCTAAGACTGTATTTAAGCCAATCAGTTTTGGACATCCTAAGACTGTATTTAAGCCAATCAGTTTTGGACATCCTAAGACAGTATTTAAGCCAATCAGTTTTGGACATCCTAAGACAGTATTTAAGCCAATCAGTTTTGGACATCCTAAGACAGTATTTAAGCCAATCAGTTTTGGACATCCTAAGACAGTATTTAAGCCAATCAGTTTTGGACATCCTAAGACAGTATTTAAGCCAATCAGTTTTGGACATCCTAAGACAGTATTTAAGCCAATCAGTTTTGGACATCCTAAGTATTTAAGCCAATCAGTTTTGGACATCCTAAGACTGTATTTAAGCCAATCAGTTTTGGACATCCTAAGACTGTATTTAAACCAACCAGTTTTGGACATCCTAAGACTGTATTTAAACTAATCAGTGTTAGACATCCTAAGACTGTATTTATTTATAGGTCGCAAGGAGTGTCACTTGAGCTTTAGTGGAATAGCAAAATGAAGTATGTGTCCAATCTATAGGTTGATGTGTTGTTTTTTGTGTTCTGCCAACTGTAAATTTAGTAAAGATTATGCGGAATATTGTGCCGTTTCCGAAACAACGAGCTTCCTTACATTATTGAAATAGATTATCACTTCACGAACGGTGATAATGTTAGTGCATTATTCCAGTCGTGTCTGTTATTTTAAAGAGGGTCAGGGGAGTTAAGTGGATAGCAAGAGTAGATAATTGACGTTTACGCACAGCTTTTTTCCCTTTGTGTTTGATTATTGACCTCCTTGACTTGCAGATCTAGTTGTGTGACTACAGTCGTTCTAAATGTTAACATAGTTGTTTCCCCTAGTTTATTGTTTTCTTTTGACCTTTATTCTTTATTTTAACCAATTTAGAGTTCGTGCCTTTGTTACTGCTGAAAAAATTTGAGTTCCTTAAAGAAATACACAGACCCCCAGGGCACGTTGCTGTAACAATGGTTTATTGAATTACGTGAGAGTGTAAGCAGGAATGCCGATCTGTGTGATTGTGTGAGGGGTTGCGTGCGTGCGTGTGTGCGGTGATTCACAACTAGTTGCTAGACTCAACATCAAGGAAACTTCTAAATTTGACGTAGAGGCAGGGATGCCCCGTAGACAACTCCCTCCCACCGCTAGCACAAATCCCTTCCACACCCACTCATTCACGTCAACATGACCGGAAGACTAGGCTATTACAGGGATGGCCATTAAGATCAACGCGTCCATGGAGATGAAACAGACCAAAGAATCATGCATGGGAAGAAGTCAAAAAAAAAAAAAAAAAGTTTAGCCCAGCAGCCGTAGAAATGGTTGCTATATTTGGCTTCTTGGATCAACAACAATCTTTCCTACTGGTTTGACAACAGTGATGTGCGCGCTTGCGTGCGTGTGTTTCAGGGGATGGGATGGGAAGGGGGTACCAGATCTTCACTGTCATGTTGGTGGAAAATAAATGCCAATTTTTTGTTTTTAGATGGCCACCCACGCCAAATTGGCAACTTGCTGAAGCTCCTTTAGAGAAATAATTCCCATCATTCCCTGGACACATGTTTTTATAAGGTCGTAAAAAAACAACACTGGACTATATAAAAATTGGCTAATTCGTTTTCGAAAAGTGAATTAAAATAGTTTTAAGTAAAGATCTGGGGCTCGTCTGTCCGTGCAATGTCTCACAGAAATAAAATAAAAATACAAAGATTAAAGTTTATAATGATGTGTCTCGCCCATAAAATTATTGTCTTGATAAACAGCAGAGAAAGCTTTGAAACTAACAGTAGACAACTATAAAAGTCATAGATTAACATGCATGAAATGATTGGCTAAATGTTTAATTTTCATAAGCATTTCCCTGGTACAATGGTTAGTTAGTACGTTGGCTTTAGAAGGCTTTTGCCCTAAAGTTCGAATTCAAGTCGTTCCCCATTATTATTTTTGTATTAATGCATTTAAGAAGCGATTATTCCCTTCTTTCTCCGCCCACCCTTTCCCAAATGGTCCAGACAAATGATAGGATCATAGCGTATGACTTTCCTGCAAGGAAAAGTACCAGGAAAAAAAGGCATCGAGAGAAAGCGATGGGAAGACAACATTAGATAAAGGACGGGCCTGTCATTGAAAGAGATCCAAGGCAAAAGACAGAGAAGAATGGTGAAAAGCGGTCGACAGATCGTGTTTGGTACCCCAACGGTTCAACAGACTAAAGATGAAGGTAATATAATGCTAACTGTTAGAGTTACAATCAATTCATGATTCAACATCAGGCGCCTCGTATAATACATGGCAGTGAATATAGATCAAATAGTTCTATTTATTTATAAAGTGGATTGGCTAACGTCAAAAAAGACCTCCTACTAGTCCCCACCCCCTACTAGACCCCACCCCTGTTTGCTACCTCGTGGTTTCCAAATAGTTCGTGAAGAAAGACAGTCAAAGCCTTAGCCCACCAATCAACGATCTTTCCAGAATCCTTATCATTTCATCCTGCGCACATTCACTGGTCTAGTCAATCAAGTCACTTTATGATTTCCTGTACTATGTCTTTTTCTTATTATTACTAATTAAAGACATTCTGTTCTTTGTTGGGTGTCAGGGGGCGGATTTACCTATAGGCAACACGAGCTGTAGTTTAGGGCCCACAATAAATATTTAGCACTGAGATATAACATCTTGACTTATTTAGGGTCCCATATCTCAAATGGCTTAGAGCCTTTTCAAGTCTAAATACGGCACTTTTCAGTGTTACGTGTATGAGCTCCAAAGTACTAATTGATAACCGTACATATGTTAAGAATAGGATCTGTGTTTCAGGGGAGCTTACTCTTCAATTTCGACTCATGTACGGAGTCATTTCGAGGAAATTACTATTCCTCCCCTATATTGAGTTCTATTGACCAGATTGATCTTCAAAAATCTTTCAAAATAACTTTCTGGTATCGTGAAGTTGTTTGTTTTTTACTGATTTTATTCCCAAACAACTGCCTGGTCGTTCGGGTTCATACCCTGCCCTCTCCTATCCCCTCATCGTCCTGCGGGAGGTTTGGACTAGGAAGTAAATTATCTTCAACTCTGAAGGAACATCCGAAACATGGAAAACATTTTACAAATAAACAACTACTTTTACAATAACTCTATTCTAGTCAGAACTTTACGGAAGGGGGAGGAACTTGGACGCTGGTCTCAAAAACGGCTCTAATGATTTTTCTAGAAATTTAATATTTGATGTATATCGCTGAGAAAAGAATTACTAGCTCGTTGGCCACATTGGGAAAACTCTAGTTGACTGTTAACTGTTTTTTCAAGCAAAAAAAAAATGAAATAAATTTACATTTGGCTAGAGATCTAGATCTAGGATTCAAGATCTAGATACAACATCAGTTTTGAAAGGACTATCGCGTTCTTGAAAGGACTATCGATTTAGGGAATTTTCGAATGCAAGGCTTTACCGATTCAAGAGTTTAACCAATTAATGTTCAGGAAAATTTAGCGCATCGTCTTCTAAGTCTAAATCTAAATGCGTATCACTGGAATATTATAAAGTGTACAAGATCTATATACTTAACCAGAATTCTTTCTCGAGAAGATGGGAGGAGGGGGGTGCCGGGTTTAAATAAATGTTCCAATTTTTGTTTTTTATCTAACAATCTTTAATTTAAAAAAAAACAAAAACAATCGCTCTATAAGTTGCATAAAGGAGGTATTGTGTTTTTTTTAAAAGAATTTTTAATGTTTTTCTACTCATAATAAAATTAATTACCCAAGCGAAGTTGCCAAATATTTGATTCTATCTCAGTAACTGTTTCTAAAATAAAGTAGAGATGCCCTATGTTTACAAAGATGAATGGGATTTGACGGTGTCAAATGGCGCCAAAAAAAAAAAAACAACTCCAGCTCGATCTCCCATAACAGCAAAAGGGGATAAAAATTGTTGACAGTGTCAACAGAAATTGATGAATCCATGACATGATAACAGAGCAGACGACATACAATTTTATTTTTATTTTAGCGTTGGCTCTGCAGCGAGAGTCAGTTTGACAAGGGGAAAAATAAAGGGAAATAAATCAACATCGACATCACATACCCCAGCTGTAGCTCCTACCCTCAAGACAGGCACACTTTATTTTAACAGTACAGATTTATCGTTCGCTTTATTCCCAGCATTCCTCACGTTTGATCCCTGGAGATTTAATGATGAAAAAAACAACAAGGGCCACAATCTGACCAATCAAATTCGTGCTACGTGCAGAGTTAGCTCCCCATCTTAAGAAACAAAAACTTGTCGTTTTAATACACAGGAACAAATAATAGAATAAAGCTTGACCTAGGTCAGTGAGCAGCACTGATTACTTATGTTAAAATTGGGAATTTAAAAAAATAAATTTCGAAAGAGCTAAAAAATGTTTACGTTTTTAGCTGCCACCAAAAGAATAGCCACAATTCGTTTGTGTGGTCTGTCTGTACGTACAACCATCTGTCCCGTTTAAACCTCGAACAAAAAACACTAGAGAAAATAATTCGATATCCATAGCCTACAAGGGAAAAAAAAAAGAACCTAGTATATAACCAGACTGCATCGTAACATTAAAACACGTTTTCCCGCCCACTAAAAATGAAATGTACAAGAATACCTAGAAAACCCAAGAAAAAGATTATCGTCTATATTTTTTTTATGTGTTCGCTGACGTTTGTCTTACTTCTAAAAAAAAAAAAGCACACTTAATGCCGACTTTACGTCTGCTGAAGAAACCTTACTGTGGAGCACTGCGTCATTGACGCGCCCACGCATTCCCTTTAAAACATCATTGCAATGTTTTTATAAGGCTTCGACGTTTCCAGCATTAACATTATTAGCTATGACCCCTTCTTCCCCTTCCCCCACGAATCTTCAACCTTTACTGTTTTGTTGAAATTTCTTTTACAAAAATAAGAAACAGTGTGTGTGTGGGGGGGGAATCCTAATAGGTTTCTACCATTATTTCCCCCCCCCCCCCCCAAAAAAAAAGTTGGAATCCCAGACTGGTGAATGAAATACTCAAAATATTTCTCCCTTCAGTACAAAGTACTTGCCACAGTCACCAGAAGGCCTAGTGCCGGAGAAACGACAGTGCAAGACCGTGCGCCCGCCCAGGGGACATTCCGTTAAATGGGGGGCGCGGCCTCAATTATTTCAAATAAATACAATGTTTTTAAAAAATAAGCATATCAAAAATAAATAAATAAATAAATAAAGGGAAAATGAGATTCAATTTACAAGAATCCTATTTCTTAAACATTATGTAAGGCTTTTAGACGGATATGTATTAAGACGTGCATTTATATTAACGCTTTAAAAATCCTGGCCATCCCACAGGACCTCCAGTGCCTTCCGGCTCCACTTACTAAGAGACACTGCCTTGGCTAGATATGATAAATAAGGTATATTTGGGACAATAAATAATAAATAATCAGTAGACACAGTCGATCATGTTTTGTTTCTAGAATATTCTAACAGTTGTTATGGACCATATTGTCTGGGACTCTTCTGTCACACTATGTTGAAGCTACATGGGGGGAGGGGGTATCCACAAGCTCTCACTTTTGACCTAGAGATGTAATAAAATCTGGCAAGCTAATCACAAGTCAAGCTGGCAAGCTAATCGTTGATTGGCAACAACAAAAAATTAGACGGCACTTCCGTTAATTACATCCCACAATCCTACCCACATTTTTGTTTTCGTTCACAGCCCACATATTGATGACATCAGACCTCAATTTATGGCCAGGTCTTTGGGCAAGTAACTTTCATTTGGAAGAAATGATTTCATGTTTCAGATGAAAGCAGTCCAGTAGAAACCGTGGTGCAAAGGGCTTTCAATGCGCCAGGGCTCAATAAAAAAAATAATTGCGAAACATTAATTAAAAGACAGTTGTAGTAGTGTAGTGTGGTAAATATTAAGGTATCATATGTAAATCTAAAATTTGTCAATGCAGCTATTCGGTAATGATTTTAGGTTTTTAAATAGTACGAATTTAAAAATAAAAATAATTCCCTGTGACAAATAGTTAAACAATTTTGAAAGCACTCAACTAGATACACTTATATCTATTTTGAATTAAATGTTAATTCTTTGTTTAATATTAAGGTATTTGTTTACTTGTTAATAAACACGAATTAATATTATGAATCGATTTAATTATAGACTTCCGTTTTAGGCACGACAAGAGCTTAAAGATTCTACCCCGGTATCAATTATCGTCCCGGGGTCTTACAGGTAACTGTCAGATTAGACATGATTGGAGTCACTCTTTTGCCTATATTAAAGGTGTGTATTAGAAATAATACCTGGCGTATTATGTTCTGCTTGGATTAGCACTTAAATAGACCAGACCATCAAAGATCCCACAGAAACCTGCCTGAGTCCAGTGGACACGACAGTTCCAATATGGATGATTGCTGTAGATGCCTCGAAAGTCCGCATAAGTGTCCAACTCTTACATCATGATTGGACATCTTCCTATTGGTGCAATACAGTTGTCAGGATGACATTCACGTGGAATTATACACTCTGATGACCACTGCCCTAGAGATGAACATGGCCTTAGATGGAACATATTCTGTCATTAATGAACTATCGTTGAACAACATCATCAATATCATGAGAACTCAAGTGTTTGGACTCAAGTGTGTTGGTCTATTATGGACTATAATTTGATCTCTGCTATGTTATGATAATGTAAACGTTCTCTTGATCCAGTGTCTCGCGAGTTCAGAAACTTAGACTAACAGTCACTAACTGATGAGTACATTACTGTATTGAAGTTTATGAAGCGAAAGCTCAGCATGCAGACCTTTTTTTTTTTTTAAATAAATCGAGTTATCGAGCTCTAGTGTCACTGTTTCTCAATACAAGACTGTGTTCAATATGAGACTGTTTTCAATATAAGACTGTGTTCAATATAAGACTGTGTTCAATATGAGACTTTGTTCAATATGAGGTTATGAGACTGTGTTCAATATGAGACTGTGTTCAATATGAGACTGTGTTCAATATGAGATTGTGTTCAATATGAGATTGTGTTCAATATGAGGTTATGAGACTGTTTTCAATATTAGACTGTATTGAATATTAGACTGTCTTAGTCTTTTTCTTTAAAGAAAAACTCCGATTGTTTCTTTTTTTTTTTTCCAAAATGGAGATATCGACCTATTTCAATTAAATTTTAAGTAAAAAGTAAACATTAAACCATTTTGTTTATTTTCATGCTTAGAAACATTTTATGTATTATATATTCCTTCGGGTCCTGACTCACTCACCTATCACTAATTCCACCACTTGCATGGACGAAAAAATACGAAAATTTTATCTGTTATTACTTTCCTTGGGTCTAGAATCACTGAGATATTTACATTATCAAAACCGCAGCGGTTAAATTTACCAAAAACGATTTTTTTATTCGCTATTTCGAAATAATGTTTTTTTAAAAGCTAATATATCAAAAAGTAAAATGATATACATATTTCTGTTCTCTGTAATACAAACTACTTACATTTTAAATAAAGTGTTTACTTTTGGTTTCAAAAGGGAAATGATGCATTTAGTAAATTTACAGGTCCAACATTATAAAAAAAAAAAAGCATGGTACATTAAATCATATTAGACAAAGTTTCTACCTTAGGTCCTTAAATGAGAAATTTGGTCTTTTACAAAACCACGAAAAAGATAAGCATTCAATAACGTCCTTTATGCCAGGTTCACACTCAATCATATAGGCTCAACAATACAATATTATCGGCAAGACTTACGGTACGAGCAAGTCTCTTCTATTTGTATTAGCGGAGGCCGGGTTGTGTTTGTTGATAGTTTGCAGTTCATAGTTTCTAATATTCATGTTGAAAATATTGAAACCTGCCTGCCTGGACTACTTCGTGGGCCGATTCTGACTTGTTTTTTCACACAAACTATCTTTGTAACCTTGTTCATTCTGAGTTTTATTGAGCTTACGGGAGGACAGAAGATAAACTCAATCGAAGAAAAGTACAACTTGACATCTTTTGTTCAGTGAATTTCATGTTGGATTATCGACGTTTTTACCAGGAACATCAGTGATTATTTCTGAATAGCCCTTGAGAATATTGACTATTTCTTGCTATGCAGTGTCGTATTGTCTAATTTGAAGTCCTATGATTCAGTTTGTTTTGATGTTGATGATGGCAATATGAGTTTGTTTCGTAATATTTAATATTGTCTCGTTGAATTTCTTTCATAGTATCAATGTATTCCGTATTTTCATTGTATTTTTGTAGCCAGCTAATGTTGGATACATAGATTTATATATATTGCATCTAGACTGGACATGGAGATCTTTTAAAACTACAAAAAATGTCGTGAAATTGTTTTAAAAAGTAGAAACAAGGCGTTGTTTTGTAAATTAGTTATAAGAAGTAAAGATGTTTTCATAGACATATATACTATCTAGACTGGACATGGATACTTTTAAACACTACAAAAAATGTGAAAATTTTTTAGAACGTTGGATCAAGGCAGTGTTTTGTAAAGTAGTTTAAAGAAGTAAAGTTGTTGTTTTTAACCCTAACCTATGAAACATATAATATAATTTTTAGATCTAGATCTAGTAATTGAACATCAAAAATAAGAGTACTCTCGTCTCAAATTATTATTTTGCAATTTTAAGATACATAATCTAGAAAAGTCTAGGTAATCAATCTATTTAAATGTACATAAGATGACTTAAATCAACATGAATTATTTCCATCTAGGATTTTTGAAACATTATCTCAATTGAAATAAACAGGAAATTAGCTTTGTTTCATATATTTGCCTGAATATCCGAGAAATGATTTTGCATTATTTCTAAACTTTGAAAACTAAAGATCATTACTTTTCTAAGACAAAAGATTGGTTGCGGCGACTTCCCTTACAGCTTGAAAAAGAAATACGTACATGGACAGTGAAAGTACATGTATCTCAGCTCAGGGAGAAAAATGTACAATTCGAAAAATGTCCAGCTCCTCTACCACCGAAGCAAAAGCCACCTTAACCTGCGTTATTTGTGGACGGGAGTGTCTCTCCAAAATAGGGCTCCACAGCCACATGAGGAAGTGTGCTCTGAGATGAACCATAGTCGTTCTACGACTAAAGGAAGCCAATAAACATAAATATATATATATATATATATAGGTCTGTGAATCGATCAATCGCGGATAAGTGTTTGATTCCGGTTTCCAGTCTAGATAAAATATATAAGTATATGGTTGGATATTTTCCTTTTATTTTTATTTCAATCGCATAGTCCATACTTGTAATCTTTCTGTTAATGGTTCTTGCTAGTGAATGAATACAAATTAACTTGTCAACAAAGACTCGTTAGCTAAAACTTAGTAACAAAAGAACTAAAAAAAAAAATGTAACGCTGAAACTTCTCCCCAGTTCATAACATCAACATGTTGGAGCTTTTATTAGGATAATTAGTTCATGTTTATTGTTTAATTTTTTTTTTTATAGAATGGGGAAACAGGACAGAATTTAGACTTGATTAGGCTCTAAGCCCTCAGCTGTTTGAGAAATGGGCCCTTTGGTATTAACTTAGGGTAATTTTTCTTTTTCTCTTTCTTTTAATGATTGAAAATATTCCTGGAACCATTTCTGAAGGGGCCCTAACTCTGAGGATGAACCAAACAGAAAAAAAGACTAATTTAACTAACTTGGTTTACGCAATCAGTTTATAAATTTTCTAGAGAATCGATTTCTGTTGGAATCGATTTTTACATAATATTTTTTACTTGTCAAATCATTTTTTGTCTGCATGACAGAATGTTAAAAAAAAATGAAGAAAAAGAACCCCCCCCCCCTCCCCCCAAAAAAAACTGTAGGGGCCAGTAGAGAAATGAGTCCTTTACATAAATGTTCCAGTGGGAGACTGCATCATGAGTTCTGTGAATCCATCTTTGTCTAATTGTGCTTTCTACAGCTTTGACGCGTCCTTCATTTCTGACCTCACACGCTGTAACTCTTCAGTTTCTATTTCTTATACAGGCAGACGTGACTTCTTGATCTTTCTACTTCTGTGTTTCTTCCAACTGATTCGCTATTTCTTCCCTTGAATCATGACTCTCCTTATGCTTTTCTATCTCCACCATCTGTGTTCTATATCGATCTCTAACTTTCTTTCATTTTTTGTTTGAATTCCTTTTATCCCATTCACTACCATACTTTGGAGATCTACGTCCACCATCTTTCTTTCTTTCTTCTTCCTTTCTTCCTTTTCTCTTCGTCTCACTAACACTGTCTATTTCTTTCCAATGCCATTCTCTTCCATTCTCTTTTCTTTCTCTCTGTCTACTACTTTTAGCCGCCTCCTGTAACGGAAGCCGCTTCAAGGGGACCGACATGTGACTGTTTTCCACTTCACTAGGTTCTGCTCAGCTACTGTACTGAGAACTATGGCCTATCACTTTGTCACCATGTAAGCCTATATAGCCCATTAGAAGAGTAGAAGAGATTTACTTCAGGTATGCTGATGTACAGGATGGAAAAGTAAAAGTTTGATAAGATTCCCTCTGAGTCAATGGAGAGTCTAATTCTTTTTTTTTGTTTGTTTGTTTCCTTTACTATGATAGAACATTAATCAGTGAAAACGCATTTTCAAAAGAAAAATTCGCAAATCTGGTGGAGATCTTCGTCATTCAAAAAAACATTTTAAAAAACTACAGAAGACGCAAACTTGAGCCGAGAGATTCATAACAAACTATAATTCCCATTTGACTACACTAGTGAAATACCTTTAGTAAACATGTTTAAACTTAGAGACACTTCAAGACAAAAGAAATCAAATAGCAATAATACATTAAAAAATAACTTAGCCATAACTTACAATTACAAAAACACAAAGTAATAAAATGATCAGAAAGACACAAAGATAAAGGACAAAGTCGTAAAAGTGCTCCTTCTTTCGCTGTGCCATTAAAGCATGTAACGGGTTGCGTGAATCAGCCAGCAAAGCCAACGACTTAGCAGAATGTAAGTCTCTACTTAACTACACGTAGATACACGTAGAACGTTATTATCTTTTTAAGTAAAAGTGTTTTTAAAAAGCTAAGAGGATGTCAAGGTCATCAGTTTCTTTGGCCAACGGTTAGCGAGCAGGGTGTCATGTAGCCAGCGCAACGACCAACCGCCCTTTTTTTTTCCCAATTAAAAGTCAAGTACCCATTAGAGTTGGGGTGGTCTCAGGGGCGTCCTCAAAATCCCGTGATTAAAAATCACAGTCTTTACTGAGATTCGAACCCGGGGCTCTCGGTTCGTTTGTATCCGTAAAAGAAACTATTTTATTTTCATTTAGACACATTATTATAATGCTATTAGGTTTGTATTCCTGATCGTTACATTTTCTATCTCTTCAACAATCATCGTTATTTACTGAGGTTGTTTTCAGACCAAAAGTTCAATCAAAACTGTCATATGAAGGAAAGATAACTCTATTCTGTCTTCTGCTATCAGAAATATTTATTTGCTCCGTTGACAGCTGACATGCGCAATCTCCCACATCTCTTGACAAGAGTATTGCATCCGTCATCGGCAGACTGGTTTCAGGTCAGGGGCAGATGGCACAGAGTGGACAGTATCAGTTCACCAACCTTATCAACGTAAGAACCAAGCCAGTCAAAGTGGAGGATGCGCCGTGGACACTAGGTGAACGCGATGACAGGTTTGTGACGTCATCTTTTGAGTTTTCATCCCAAAAATTGCATCCCTTTAGAAACGTTTCCTGGAGATGGTGCCGCGCGGTGCGGCATGCTTTCGTGAACATTAAGTAAACAAAGTAGGAGGTCGGAGAGAAGGCAGACGGCGTAAAGGCTGGTCTACCACGATTTTACGTAGAGTTCAGATTAACAAAATAGTCTCTCATCTTAAACCAGGGTCAGATTTAGGCCAGCGTTCAAAGTGTTCAGTTCCTACAGCCGACAATTCAGTCACGCACTGTAAAATTTACAGTGTAAATAATACTAAGCGAAAGGTTTTTTTTTTTTAATAAAATAAATAAAGCATTCAGCAATTTTATTTTGTTTCATTCCCCTTCTCATTCAACGACAGTTTCATTCCATTTTTTTTCAAAGATTGTATTTATAGAGTCTATTGGCTATTTTCTGACTACAAGTTAATCACAGGGATCTGCATTTTGTTTACAATTTACACAGAGGTTTAAAATCGCGATAAAACCAACGTTCTAAGCAGGGGAAAAAAACAAGAGAGAGCGATGTGAAGAGATGTGATGGCGATGCAATGAAACCTAGAGAAAATCGTAAGAAAATTAAAACAAGGAAGATTCGGCGATATTTTTAAATAAATAGACATAAACAATGTCCTAGACGCCATACTGAAAGATCCCTGTTGCCAACTCAAATAAACCAATATTACTTTGTGCTAGAAGCGAAAAAAAACACACCAAGAATTCGATTCTATCGTGATGGAAAGTGCGCACAAATAATTGATGTTTATTTAATACTTCGCTTATCAATTAAATACGTCCGTATTGTGTACACCGGATACACCAGAAAGCTTGCTATTTATGGATTAGCTCCCGTGTATGATATTTTAGTTGCTCTCAAAAAAAACATTCTGATTCTCATGGGAGATAACTTCCTGCATACATGTGCATTGTCTATGCTATGCCAGCTCGCGGAATATAAAACGTTGTGTAGGCAGCCGTTAGTCTCTTACGAGAACTTGGCACGTGAAGCTCACTTATTATGGATGGCACCTCCACAGATACACGCACACACATTCACACAGAGAAAAACACACATATTCATACCAACACCCTATATCTGCATCTCTTTCGTTCTAGAGGAATACTAATATAGGAGCAGCTTATTGAGATATTCACATACACGAAATTTTAAAATTGAACCAAAGTTTTTAACAAAGGAAATCGCAAATTCTAGTTACAAAAACATATTCAATATTCATATCCTGCATTATGGGCCATTGTACAGAAGTTGTAGACTGATTTCCCGTCTTCGTATTCGGTACAACATGGATTCATTGCCTCAACACAAATTCAAGAAACCAACTCAAAATGTGTGCTCGTTGAATCGGGCAGAAATACATTCAATAATATGATTCACCTCATCCTAGTCATTCATTTTATTTTTATTTTATGTTAAACAACAGTTATAATCTCACTGAACTCATTAACAACAATTAAAAACATGTGTTACTTATGTGAGCTTGCGCCCCCAGAGCTTTTTTTACATGTATTTTTATTTTTCTACTTTTATAGCTCAGAGCTATTTTTATGTATTTTATTTTATTTGTATAGGCTAGTGCCAAATTTATTATTATTGCTGCTTTAGATCTAGTACTACTATTATATAACAATATAACTATTTTGTTACAGCTGCCCTAGCCTTAGTTAGCCGCTTTGCCTTAGCCTTAGGGACTAGTCAGTTCTTAGTGAATAGCAAAGCGTGTTTTAGTTTTAGTTGGCTTAGTGCTATTACGGGGTTTGTTGTAGTTGTTTTGTACTAGTCGTAGGATATTGTAGATCTAGACTAGTTATGGTTGGGATATTAGTATATATATATATATATACAGATTATAGATCTATCATAATCTATGTTTAGTGTAGTGAGTTGGACTTATGTAGTAGATTGTTAGTTTGGTTAGTTTGTTGGTGTTTGTATTAGCATAGATTAAGAGTGTTTTAGTTAGTTGTTGGGTTCAGTAGTAGGGGTTAGTGTACATATTATATTTTATTCTTTTTATTGATTTCATGTAAATAAAGTATCGTTTTGTTTTCTTTATATTCAAGTAAAGTTTGATTTGTGCTTTCACTTAATATCCTTCTTATAGTAAGTTTAGTCTAGTCCAGTTGTCTGGTTAGGCGAATCTAGCCCCTTGGTAGCAGACTGAGGTGTCTGTAAAATGTAAAATGTTTGTAAAATGTTTTACATGTTTCGGATGTTCCTTTAGAGTTGAAGATAATTACTTCCTAGTCCAAACCTCCCGCAGGACGACGGGGGATGGGAGCGTGCAGGGTTTGAACCCGGGACCATCGATAAATCTGAACGACAGTCCAGCGCGCAAACCGCACGACCAGGCAGCCATCACAGTCTCAGATGAAACCCACCCAGTAGAGTTACCATCTGTCTTCTGGTAAAATAAATTATGTTTGAGCAGAAAAAGGTCCTAACCTGCTCACACTTATATAATATGTGGGCACGTTTTGACTACATAAAGGGTCCCCGGGTCAAAAAAAGTTTGAGAACCTCTGCCATAGAGACAGCTAAACTATGCTGTTAGCTTTAGAGAGATTTATACTGACTGCTACTCCAGAGCACGACATGGCCTAAATTGTGCCGATGTGCCAAAAACCTAAAATATCAAAAATATCTGACTGCTTCACCGACAGATTTACCACTAGCTCTACTGACAGATATATCGTCTGCTATTACGGGTCTAAGTTTGACACGTATTGCGTGCACGGCTAAATTCTATATTTAAATTGTCCTTTCTTTCAGTTTGGTGGCGCGCACGCGCATGTAGCAGGCTGCAATGTCCCTGTTTATTTTCGTGCATGTGGTGGGCGACTGAAAAGTTTCGGTCGATAGCTTGACCGTGATTCTGGGCAAGTCGTTATGACGTCATCAGTTTGAACGTAAATTATATTTTTAGAATCGTACTCACCTGGCGAGAAAAACAAAAATACTATTTTTGAGATCAATACACACACCTTCTTACAAACAGAACCGATACCGCGGAGAGGTCTAGGATTGTGGGGGCGTAGGCGATATGACTCGCAGAGGCGGCCTTAGCACGCGGGCCCTGGGGGCGTGTGTAATGCGTAGGATATATATACCTTACCACATCACGTTAATGGGCTCATTCGCATGTAGTGACGTAGGCCTTATTATTGTTACAAAACGGTACCCTACGTAGGTACTGTAACTGTACTAGTGGCCGTTTGACTGCATTAAGTACAGTACTGTAGCTGTCCTGCAAGTAATACTTTGTAAGATTTTTTCCCAGTCCTATAATGTTGATTTAGTGGCATTTACTCAATGCAAGTAATGATACAGAAACATTTTAAATGATAAATTAGATAACTTGATAATTTATGCTATCGCGAGGCTTCATCGGGCGTGGGCGCCTGAGGCCGCGTTTAGATATGAGACTTAAGGCGCCACTAGAAGTAGGCACAATACTTGTCTTAATCTTTGTTAATAATAATGTATATACCTTTTTCGTGAGGGTGCAACGTTTGGGGGGGGGGGGAGGGGAGAAGGGCTGCTCTTGTCACAACCTTTCGTTAGTTTTTATCCACTGTGACTCAAACAAACAAAAATGTATTCAAGGTTGTAAAATTAGTCATACACAAGATGCTGACAGATACATAGAGAGACAGAAAGAGACAGAATAAGAGAAAGATAAACAGATATCGAGAGAGAGAGAGAAAGACATAGAGACTGAAACATAGAGACAGACAGAGATATATAGAGAGAAAAAGAGAGGGACAGGGAGAGAGAAAGTTTATATGAGGGACAAAACCGAACAGACAGAGGGACAGAGACATGGAGACAGAGATATATAGAGAAAAAAAAAGAGAGTGTGTATGAAAGAAATAATTTGTATACGATTTGTACCAGACAGACAGATTGAACTGACATTCGTTTTATGAAAAGAGAGACAGAGAGAAAGAGTGGTACAGGGAGAGAGATAAAAGCGAGAGAGAGAGGGGGGGGGAGAGACAGAGACAGAGACAAGCATATTGAGACAGAAAGAGATTCCAAGGCTTGAAAGAGTAGAACAAAAAATAAACTTTAAAAAAAAACAACTTTTATTAAGCGCGTAGTTCTATCAATCAGTTTGGATCAGTCATGGGATTAAATTATTAATAGATCTAGACCAACATCAATAAATCTATGCGATTAGAAATATTTTTACCAATTGTATTTGTTTAGCGCTATTTCATGCTTTTAGCTTTCTCACTACGCTATGATCCTATCACTTGTCTGGACCAGTTGGGAAGATGATAGGGAGAGAAAGAAGGAGGTCTCTGGGAGATTACTTTTTAAATGCACTCATTTGAACAAAAAAATTCGAACTCGAAGGCTAAAGTATCCACGACTTTCTCAGGCCAATGAACTAACCACTGTACCAGCAAATCGCTTATGAAAATACAAGATTTAATAGTTATCTATTGTTACCTTCAAACTTTAAAGTGGCGACCTACAAAGTATTAAAAGGGGGCTAATTCAACTAATAGCACCACATCAGTCAAGTAAAAATTTCTTTCTCTCGTCCGAGTTACCAAAAATAAAATTAATTATTTACTAATTTTTTTAAATTGATTCTTGTGTTGTCAGGTAAAAGAAATATTTGTGCAAAATTTCAGCTAGACGCGAGATAGGGTGTGGGAGAAATAACGTGTACAAACTTTTGGCCAGACAGAGTTTATATAAGGTTTGTAAAAAAAATAAGTGAACGTCAATCTGTTTCATAATTTAGTTAGGACCGGAAAGATACAATTCTTTGTAGGCCTACTTCAACTATATGGACGGAGATAGAAAGAGAGAGAGAGAACGTGAGAGAGAGAGAGAGAAAATAAATCACACAACTAAAAGAAACACGCCAAAAAATTCATAGAGCTATTGACTGATCAGTTAACATCATCAATACAGCGGTTGGCCTCTGGCCGAATTAAACAAAGTAGGCCGCGCTAATACCCACTCGAACGAAGCATCAGGTGAAAACGGTTTAAAAAATATAAAAACACTAAAAATCTGTTTAAAACATTCAAGAAAGATAAAAACTTTTACTTTGTGCATCTTTTTTTTTTAACGAACACTATAGGAAAGAAATAAAAACTAACCTTTGTAGTTCTGGTATTAAACAGCATGCATGTACATCTCCCACAGAGCAAGACCAATACACCGGCCAGTAACAGCATTGCGAAGGTACCCCCCACGTGACCACATCTGCGTGAATCCATCTTCAACCTAACAACAATACCCGGCTGGGAATCTCCTTCTCTCTCTCACACTCTCTGATTTGGTACAAGGCACGCGCGTGACTTTTTGTGTACCTTCTACATCGTTACGTCACATCCGCTGAGCGGGTATCTGATTGGTCTCAGGTCGGCTCCATCGCGAGATTCAGATTGGGAAAACGTGGAGGGGGATGCCTTGTCGTCTTGTCGTCTGGAACTAATAGGAGATTCACGCGCTTTCACTTTGGCCTACAGCAGCGGGTCTCAGCCTGTGGATCGCGACCCCCTTGAGGATCGAATTGCGGCTTGCCTGGGGTCGCCATTGGCTTAGACCATCGGATGTATGGGTATTAGACTTTGCAAGTTCTGTTTTGTAAAAGCGAGAGAGATGGAGAGACAGAGGCAAAGAGAGAGAGACAGAGGCAAAGAGAGAGAGACAGAGGCAAAGAGAGAGACAGAGATGGTTAGAGGAAGAGTCAGAGAGACAAGGAGAGAGGAAAAAGAGACAGAGAAGAAAAAAAAAGCAAAAGCAACTACATGCAGAAATGACACAAAGACTCGCTATAGTCTCGTCCGAGATCTCACTGGAGCAAAGAGTGGACATGGAGCACAAAAGCCGGATGCAAGATGGGTAGAGCCCTTTAAAGAGACCCTTAACCAACCGTCTCCAGACACATTCAAGGATCCCTATCTGGACAATGATCTAAAGGTCAAGACAGATTCAGTTAAAACAGATGAGGCTGCAGTCCTGAAGAACAACAAAGCACCAGAGCTAGACATGGTGTCAACAGGAATGCTAAAACACGGGGGACAGGGCCTAGTTGGCATAATGACTGATCTCTGAAATCTCTGTTGGCAAACTTCTAATGTCCATGAGAACTGGCAAAAAGGAGTGATTGTAAAGCTTCCTAAAAAGGAGAACTTGGCAGACTGCAACAACTGGAGGGGCATTACTCTCCTCTCTGTCCCGGGCAAAGTTTTCAGTACTATTTAGTGAGACGGCTTCAACAGTCTGTAGATGAGAAGCTCAGAGAAGAACAAGCAAGCTTCCAAAGAGGCAGATCATGTACAGAGCAGATCTTCGCTCTACGAAATATCATAGAACAAAGTCTCGAGTACCAACAACGGCTAACGATCAGTTTCGTAGACTTTAAGAAAGCGTTTGATGTTGTCCACCGAGAATCACTATGGAAAATAGTTAGAGAATTCGGCATCCCAGAAAACTTCGTCCAGGTCCTACGACACCAATACAGTCAATCTAGTCGCTGCATTTAAACAAAAGAAGGAACAGCTGAGTTCTTTCGCATCGAGACAGGTGTGAGACTGGGGTGAATCTTGCCTCTCTTTCTCTTCCTCCTAACCATCGACTACATGATGTGGAGAGCGATGAACCAGACTGCCTTTGGTATTCCATGGCGTGAACAGACTCGAATGACGGACTTGAACTTGGCCGACAACATTGCACTACTTGGGTCTACAAGTAACTGAATACAAGAAAGGACGGAGAGCCTAGAGAGAGAGGCACCCAAAACTGGCCTCTGCATTAACTGGGATACAACTCAAATCTGTCACTGGTAATGTCTGATGTCTCTTCCCACCTGGTGTTCACTGCTCTGAGAGCCTACATCAAAGTGCGGCGTCATGTTATACGAGGACGTCCCTGTTTGCGCTTTCCTCGTATTGGCTTCCATGTCATCTTAACTCTTGGCATGCGTAGTTCATTTTGTCGGAGAACATGTCCCGCAAACCTCATGCGACGGTCTGTCACGACCTCACTGCAAGGATCAAATACAAATCTGAAAAATCCGATCCTTCCAAATGAAACTTCAGAGTTGGCCAAGAAAATTCGACAAACAAAACTTAACATGTTGCCAACTTTCTCTGCATTCTATGATGAAAGTGGCATTGAGGCCAGACAAATACAACGAACATTTCTGTTAAAGAACATTTGCATGGGAGCAGATATGTTACTATCATGTGAACAAATTGTCGAATATCAGTGAGCCATTTGTCAATTGCCATTTTTCAATGAACCAATGTAGTCTGTGAACCAAAGCTCTGTGAACCAATTGTCGTGGATTTATATGCATAAGTAATGCATTAGGTTTCTCAATACGCTATGATCCTATCACTTGTCTGGACCAGTTGTGTGAAGGTTACAGTGATAGCTTTATAAATGTATTTTATTTTTTAAAAAGCTGCACGACTTGAATTCGAGCTCCAGGGCTCAAGCCTCCTGAAGCCAATACACTGACCTCTGTTAAACGAAATGGTTATGAAAGTTTCCTAACTATCTATTGTTAGTTTCAAACTTTTAAGCAACGACCTAATTCTCTGAACAAAGAATAAAGAGACTAATTCAACTTATCTAATTCGACCTATACCGCTACATCTGTCAAGTACAATTTCTTTCCCTTGTTCGATATCAAACGTAATAATTAATTAACAATAATTAATTAAGTAATTGGTTATTTTTTAAAATTCATTCTTCTTTTATCAGGTACAGTTTAGGATTAAAATTTCACCTAAAATAAACAAAATTAAAGCAAAAGATGTCACTAAACTTCGACCCCCCCCCCCCCCCGGAGGAGGGATTTCATTTCGGGGGGGGGGGGTATAAATACTCCTTACTTTGTGCTTTAAATTAGAGATTAGTAGGTCTATGTTAATTTTATGGAAACACTTCAGTCTGACAAGCAATGATCGTTTTCCTGCCTTTACAGCGTTAAGACATTGCTAATTGAGATTGATGTAGTGCTAATTATAGCGCTACGTAGATGTCGTTTTTGCACTGATGATACAAATCTATGAGACGATTTCTAGATGTCATCAAGGGCCAACTATTTCGATATTTGTTTATTTGCCTGTCTCTCTTTGTATGTTTCTCTTTATCTGTTTCTCTCTCTTTCTGGATCTATCTCTTTCACTTTGTCTGCTTAATTCTCTCTTTTTCATCTCTTCGTCTTTTCTTATATTTTTCTCTCTCTCTCTGAATCTTCTCTCTCTCTCTCTGAATCTTCTATCTCTCTGAATCTTCTATCTCTCTGAATCTTCTCTCTCTCTGAATCTTCTCTCTCTCTGAATCTTCTATCTCTCTGAATCTTCTCTCTCTCTGAATCTTCTATCTCTCTGAATCTTCTATCTCTCTGAATCTTCTATCTCTCTGAATCTTCTATCTCTCTGAATCTTCTATCTCTCTGAATCTTCTATCTCTCTGAATCTTCTATCTCTCTGAATCTTCTATCTCTCTGAATCTTCTATCTCTCTGAATCTTCTATCTCTCTGAATCTTCTATCTCTCTGAATCTTCTATCTCTCTGAATCTTCTATCTCTCTGAATCTTCTATCTCTCTGAATCTTCTATCTCTCTGAATCTTCTATCTCTCTGAATCTTCTATCTCTCTGAATCTTCTATCTCTCTGAATCTTCTATCTCTCTGAATCTTCTATCTCTCTGAATCTTCTATCTCTCTCTCTCTCTGAATCTTCTCTCTCTCTGAATCTTCTATCTCTCTCTCTCTGAATCTTCTATCTCTCTCTCTCTGAATCTTCTATCTCTCTCTCTCTGAATCTTCTATCTCTCTCTCTCTGAATCTTCTATCTCTCTCTCTCTGAATCTTCTATCTCTCTCTCTGAATCTTCTCTCTCTCTCTCTCTCTCTCTCTCTCTCTCTGAATCTTCTATCTCTCTCTCTGAATCTTCTCTCACTCTCTTAATCTTCTCTCACTCTCTGAATCTTCTCTCTCTGAATTTTTTATCTCTCTCTCTCTCTCTGATTCTTCTATCTCTCTCTCTCTCTCTGAATCTTCTATCTTTCTCTCTCTCTCTGAATCTTCTATCTCTCTCTGAATCTTCTCTCTCTCTCTCTCTCTGAATCTTCTTTCTCACTCTCTGAATCTTCTATCTCTCTCTCTCTCTGAATCTTCTATCTCTCTCTCTCTCTCTTCCCTTCTCTCTCTCTCCTCTACCCACAACTACCTCGTGCTTTTCAATTCTCCCTCTACCTGAATCTTTCTCACATACCAAGTCACCTCCCCTTCCTCCTTCCAATCTCAAACAATAGGTTCAAAGATTTACAGTCTCGCAGCACGACAACAAACCATTAAAAAAATGTAGATCTGGGTTTTTTTGTGGTTGTTCTTCCATCGCTCCACTTATTGTCTTAACCTGGATTATATCCCTTGTTTAAGACTGCCCAATCAGCTAAGGTCAAAGTCTCTAACAAAGCATTGGCTATTAACGGGTTATGTTATGAGCTTCTATTGTCTTAAAGAGAATCGAGGAAGAATATCACATCAAAGGTAATAAGTCAACAACATTTTCAGAAACAACAAGAAAATACCGGTATTTTAATAATTTTTTTTAGATTAAAAATCTGGCTACCATCTTTATAAAAGGCTCGAAATGGGAGTTACTGAGACACAGCACACCATATCTAGACATCTAGATCTAGATGTGACATTATTCGTATGCTCACAATTAGAAAAATATTGGTAGTCAAGTTGTTAAAAGAGCAATTTACTTTGAATTAAAATGTTGCCAAACTTCAGCGCCTCGCGTCAGTCGCAATCTTCGTTTTTTTTGTTATTTTTGCTAAAAGATATTAGAATCTCTATTACAATGTAGGTTTGGCATAGTTCAGAGTAGTTCAAGCAGTTCCAAATGTATTCTCCGGTGACCCGACCTAATAGCGCGAACAAAATAGCGCCGACAAAATACCGCGAAATTTCCCGACAAAATAGCGCTAGACAAAATAGCGCAGGCTTATATATTGTTATAAACCTGGTGGTGGCACAGATGGGGGTAGTGGTGTGAGTGTAGTCAGCCGACGCAAATCGCCCCAGGCCAGCGCTGGACGAGCGGTCAACCGTGACGAGTTACGACTGTCAGCCGAGTCGAGTGTCAACAGGACGGTTCGGGAAGGATCGACGTCGTAAACAGAGCTCAGGAGCGTCACGTGGGATGTAGTCATGTGACGAAGCTAGAAACGTCGAGCGATGTTCCGTCCGGTTCTAGAAGGCCAGTAGGGACCCTATATAAAGAGCAGAGGTGTCCAGTCAAGACGGTTCACGAGAGAAGGTTCACGACAGGGCTCGGAACACGGTCGACTACAGCACAGTTCAACGGTGTGGTTCTGTACGGAGCATCACGACGGTTCAGTGAGGAGTACTGTCAAGTACAGTTGAGACGACTGGCGTCTTGATCTTGGTCTGCGATCGAGTCCGACACAACGAGCCTAGTGTGTGAAGTCAGTCCTGAACTGTTGAACCCAGTGCAAGCCCGGAACGAGACGAAGAGGCCAGTGCAAGAGTTGATACGGCAGTACGGTGTTATTGGAGAGATATTTGTACAGTGTACGTGTTGCCAATTGTACAGTATTGGCTGTTATTTATTCAACTATTAAAGTGTTACGTTACTTTGGAGCCCTGAGTTGTCAATTTCTTTACGTTGGTGTTGTATGGTGCAGTTTGCAGAGAGCCTGCATAGTAAGATTCTTAACAATATGATGTGTAGGCCTATAAAAGTACCAGATTATTAGTAATTTAATTCCTGGGCAGCATTTTTGTTGATGTCTCTATTTTTTTCAATATTAATAGATCTGAAAGTATCCAATAATTGCATAGAACGAGAGTATTTAAATTTTAGATCATTTCCCTTTTTCACCAATGTTTAAAATGCTAACTTGCTAAAAAATGGATTTTGAAATGTGGTGACCAGTTCATGGGGTAGTTATATAATGATGTGTGTCTTACAGTGTGTTATAATCATAGTGTATACTAGTAGCTTTGTACATAATATTATCTCCACTTCTAGGACTATTTGTTCTGACTGAATTCCTACCCCAGAACCTCTCACTCTATAGAGAACCTTTGAAGTAGCCAACGTCATGGTAGCACTTTAGCTTATTATAATTTTGGCTTACTGTTTGCATATTTATGTTTTAAGATATCTAAAGTGTTTCCTGCAAAATGACATAAAATAATGATAACATTAAAACAAAAATATTGGCTCTATTCCTATTTTACGATAGCTAAAGTATTTCTTTCAAAATGACTGAAATATATTTTTTTTCTGGGCTATTTTGTCGGTGCTATTTTGTTCGCGCTATTTTGTCGGCGCTATTTCGTTCGTGCTATTTTGTCCGCGCTATTTTGTCGGGGTACCGTATTCCCCACGTTCTATTTGGGTGGATGATTCTTTGCATAAATTTCAAAATGGTTGAGTCACTGACTACCGAAGTCTTGTCTCAGAGATTATTTCAAGACTTAAGCAGTTGGCCTATCTGAAGCATAGCTATTCTGTTACTGCTACGGGACCATTTGAAAATCTTACATGGCCGCCTTCAATTAAATTGTCACAACTTGTTTTGGGTAGTAGTTTCGTCTCCCCTAAACAGAAGACTTATGCGACTCTGTGTCTCTAATTATTCTGTCTTAATTTTTTTTTTACCTAGAAGAAACACAGTGTAGAATATTGGGTTCAATGATTTCAAACTCAATTTAAAAACAAAACAAGTCATCCAGCGATGAGTAAACAAATATAAATCAAATAGAATAATAGGCCTACATGACAAATAATATTATATAGTAAATAAAAGGCACAGTGAAAACTACTGACGATTACTAACTCTCCATCACAGAATAATGACACAGAATAATCCCCTTGAAACAATAACCCCGAGAGCTAGCTCTACCGGCACTTTTATAGTTTCGTACAAAGACTTTTCTGGGTTGTTTACATTATTGTTGATCTACAAGTTTCCTAACTGTTGATTATCATGAACGAATAATAACAAAACTCTGGATATAAATTATAAGACATGAAATCAGCTGTTTAATCTAAACGCCATCTTGGTTGACAACAACAGTTACAAGGGATGTTACTCCCAAACACCGATTGGTGCAACCTATATAAAACACACATGAACACTAACCTTCTAAATATACCAAAAATTACGTTTGTTTACAGCAATATCTCTCCAAGGTCTTCGAGATTGTAAAGTTGCCCTCTCCACACTCAACAGTTTTTATCAGTTAATTTTTGTTTGATATCGAAAAAGGGGAAATAAATCTCACAGCATTGAGATACATTCTGGTTCTTCCCCTCATATAAGCTTTTTTTTTTTTTTTTTTTTTTTTAAGTGCCTGTATTTTTTCTATTATGCTTGTTTCAATATTGCTTAACAATAGAAGAAATGAAGAGAAAAAAAGTCTAGCTATTAACACCTCGCCAAAGGTTTCTCCAGAGGGCGATTACTTGTGGTTTTATGTCCTTCTGGAGTTAATCCTATCTAACAGAGAACACTGCCAAGTAGCTCAGTGCCTAACGGGTTGCCCGCTAGTTATTACTGCCGAAAAGTCATTGCCAAGTCTACGCTGTAACCCATAATAAGAAGTGTTATCTTCAAGATAATCGGAAGTACTAAGACAGAAAGACAAAAGGGGTAGAAATGGACTGAGGCATTAAAAGCTTATCGGAAATCGAGTACATCTATTGGGGAAACAGTGGTTCCAGATATAGCTTCCGGGGGTGGCGAATAATGGAGTCCCAATCTCATTGTGGTTAAATCTCCGATTAGCGGAAATGGATGACCAAGGGAGGTAAGTGGTGACGTCTGTGTGACCAGAAGACAAATGAATTGTGTTGCTGTGACAGTAAGAAGAAAAACAAAGGTTCTTCATGTAGAGATACATGAGTGCGAGAGAGAAAGAGAGAGAGAGAAAACCAAAAATGTAAAAAAAGAGAATAAGATAGGTATTTAAAAAAAAACACCAATAGCTTTTTTGGTTTTTCTATTTAAAATGGCGAAATTCCATCCCATTTAATGATATTGGCATACAGTACATACTCCAGACTGATATAATCAGTGTGGTACTCAGTGATGGATTGCCTAACTTTTAACTACTAATAAATTAATAATAAACCTTAAAATACAAGAAAATACTAATTTTTCCCAACATTGAAAAGGTGCCGGTACGCCGTACCGGTGCGTACAGTCACACAAAAAAAACTGCATATAATTAAACTTATGGAAAAACTTTAAATGACAAAAACAGGCAGTGAAATTGTATGCTCTGAAGAAAGGAGCGGTCAAATATTTGCTAAAACCTATTGCCTTAAACAATGCTTGAGACAGTCTCTTGTAGAATATACAGAATCAAAAGTTCACTTGGATTGGAATGATGTGTTTACTTAAAACAAAACTAGATCAAATCTATACGTTGATAATGTACAATATACTATTCAAAAATAGTAGAAACAAGTGCCAAAAAAGATGTAGATCTTAACTGTTTCTAAGGCGGATGGTTCTTTCCCACAGTACGTCAGGTTTTTTTTGTTTTTTTTAGTGCAGGGACGTACTAAAAATTACAAGCTCAAAATCCCAGTCTTCATAAAATGTCTTCAGCAGAATGTCTTCAATGGGATTTTTAAAAACAGAATGTCTTCATCAGAATGTCAACTGAATGTCCTCAACTGAAAGTGGGCATATATAAACAAACAAACAAACGAATCTTTGGAGCCATTAGTCAACAAGCCATTGGTAGTCACTTAGCAACAAGCCATTGGTAGTCACTTAGCAACAAGCCATTGGTAGTCAATTAGCAACAAGCCATTGGTAGTCAATTAGCAACAAGCCATTGGTAGTCACTTAGCAACAAGCCATTGGTAGTCACTTAGCAACAAGCCATTGGTAGTCACTTAGCAACAAGCCATTGGTAGTCACTTAGCAACAAGCCATTGGTAGTCACTTAGCAACAAGCCATTGGTAGTCACTTAGCAACAAGCCATTGATAGTCACTTAGCAACAAGCCATTGGTAGTCACTTAGCAACAAGCCATTGGTAGTCACTTAGCAACACAATACAACAGCCTTTTACCGCACTGTTAAGAAGATCTATGACATTGTGGCAAGACAAACGGTTGTCTGACTGACTGGTCAAATGGTATTCAATGTGGCAAGACAAACGGTTGTCTGACTGACTGGTCGTGTGGTATTCAATGTGCCAAGAGAAACGGTTGTCTGACTGACTGGTTGTGACGTATTCACTCCAGACTGTTAGCACAATGGCCATGGTCTCGAGCCCTGCTGACGTCATCTCCTGCCCCGCCCATTTGAAATCGTTGAGTTGAGCCGAGGCTCTTGAAACTCAAGGCCAGCAAAATAAAAAAAGCAAAGCTCTCTTCCGCCGGGCCTGACTGAACAGTGGGAGAGATCCGAGCAGATGTATATGTCTCACATTTCCATTTCCAGTGTCTCCATGTGCTCCAGACCAGTCCGCTTACACCGAGGACCCCCACCATTTTTCTTTCACTATACCTCACGGGACTCAGCATTTATGAAATGGTCCTCTCAAGAATGGTGTGTGGATTTGTGACATGATTGTAGTTCTTTCAATCATCCACCCGTGCAATGCAAGTGTGCTCACACTGTTCTTATGCACTCCTACGGGAGGTTGTTGTTTGTTTTTTTCTTCCCTTTTGACTAGTCGTTTCCTCTTACGACCATTCCCACCTGGGTGCCAAGTTGCGGCTGGGTAGCATAGCCCGGACTCCTGTCGTCCTGTGAGACGCTTGGGCTAGGCCTAGCCCTAATAATCTCCATTCTCTAAAACAAAACAAACAGAAGGCAAGAAAGAAGTCAGTAGAATACTTAAGTCCAGTGGGTGTCCAATCTTCTTCACACTGGGGTCCATATCAATTTTATGACATATGTGTCATTGGTCGTGAGGTCGCGCTGGTCGTCTCGATGGTCCCGAGTTCATACCCTGCCCGCTGCCATTCCCTGTCGTTCTGCGGGAGGTTTAGACTAGGAAGTAGATTATCTTCAACTCTGAACGAACAACTTTGTTGAATGTAAATGTAAAACATTTAAAAAACAAATATCGCGGTCGTTTATATTCCACTGTGTCTTCAGTGTACAATCTAGGTAGAACTTTTGAGAGGTAGAAGTAGATCTTTTGAGAGGTAGAATTAAAGTTTTTGAGAGCAGATATCTTCGTCATGGGCCAAATATGACCAGCAGACCATAGTTTGGGTATCACTGCTTGGAACATTTCTGTGAGCGCCTGGTCATTTAATATCTAGATCTGTAGGAAGCAGAAAGAAAGGACTTGAATTTGTGCACCAAGTTGACTTTAGATGGAGATGTTTATTTTTAACCTTTGACATAATGATGCTAATGAAAAGGAAGAGATTGAACCAAAAAGCTCCAACAGACACTGTAAGAGTCTCTGCTAGACAAAATAGACCATTTCAATTATACTAAAAGTATCTTTAATTATAAGCAAATATGTCTTTGTGATCGGTTAAAATATCAATAACAAGTTTTAATCATATAGATATTTAATTGAGTCTGTTAGTTCCTAATATTGGTAAGTAAATGTTCCCCTATCAGACCTTGTGATCTATGAGGGCAATGGTAAAGGTAATCTGTCTTAATGGCTGGAATTTAACAAGGGTATCGTGTGGCCAGCACAACAACTTGAACTACCCCCAACGTTTAACAGGTACCCATTCAAGTTGGGTTGTGACCTACACATTTTAAAATTCAAAAGTGAATTCAAACTTGGAACCCTCTGTTCAGAAGCCAAGATCTCTACCACTCGCCCACCACACCTGTCTACATAATATTCAATTCTTGTTTTTTTTAATATCCATTTTTCTAAAATATTTTTTTTTAAAAGTAATTTTTTTATTGCATCTTGGTCCTATTTCACTTAATGTGATTAGAGATGACCTAAGTTTCAAATGTATTTATAGCTGCCAAAGAGCTCTTTTGTTTTAAAGACAATTTATATCTACATTTGTATGCTGAGTTTACAGACAGTTCATTTTAATTTATTTTTTTTAATCTGGAATTTTAAAAAAATTTAAGACCAAATAAAAAAAAAATTACTTTCATTATTTGTTCAATCCTTTGATTTTTAAAGTTTGTTTTCTCTAGACACATTGTACCAGCGCCTTGAGGTCAAATTTTGTCATACAGATGTTACAATGAATAGGAATAAATATTCTTGAAATATTTAAGAGAATGGCTGCCTGATTGTATGGTATGCTCATTGGACAATCATTCCATCATAGATGATCCCAGGTGGAACCCTGCCCACTGCCATCCCTTCTCGTCCTGTGGGAGGTTTGGACTAGGAAGATTATCTTCAACTCTAAAGGAGCATCCAAATTAATTATTTTATAAACATATATTTAAGAGAGAGATATAGATATACCAAAAAAAAAATTTTTAAAAAATGCATTCATATTATTTTAATGTGTTTATTATGTAATGCTTTTTAAATACATACAAATAACATTTGTTATCAATCAATAATTTACTTGTTGTGTTTTTTATTTTGTATCTTTTGTTTAGAATGCATAGTCATATTTTTTTTACCAAAACCTTTGCCACTCTTCTGCTTGGGTGTCTTGTGCTTGCCTTTGAATGATCTCCCCTTCTTATCATGCAGCCAGCGGTCTCTGTCCATTTCCCACGCCAACTGTTTCTTGGCTAAAAAAAAAAAAAAAAATACAATACATAAATAAAAAAGAATTAAAGAAAACACAAAATTGTAAATCTAGAATTTAAAAATAAATTAACACAGATTAGGAATCCACAGATCAAAGCAACATCAAAAGTGGTCAAAACAGCACGGAGACTCTTAGAGAAGAAAACTAATACAATGTTCTTTTGTTACTTTCAGTTCTCAGTTAAATTTGGCTAGCCGTGCCATTATTGATGGTCTGATAAAAGAAACAAACTTCACAAGTATTACAAATCTTGTTCACATACAAACAGAGGACAAACTTAAATATCGAGATTATGTTCTGATCCAAAAAAATTAACTCTTACAGTAAAAAAATGTTGTCAACCTATTGAAAGGCTTCAATCAGAAAATGCAATTGACAATGAATTAGAGAAACAAATGAGATAGAACTTAAAATATTTTTTTTAAAAAGCATACATTTTGAGATAAAGCATGTAAGTCATATTTTTTCATCTCGCCAACATTTTTTTTTTTATTTAAACTGTTGGCTCCTGGACATTTCCAACTAAATGAATGACAACTATAAGCAGGATCAAAGTCTTTTAAGTTCACTAAAACAACCAATGCTTTGTCTGACCTGACTTGTCTCTGTTCAAGAGATCACTGCTTCCTCCCTGCAATGTGTCGTTCTCCTCATCCAACAAATGAGCAAACTGTTCAGCTGAAACAAACAAGTCGGATGTGTCTGTTCTAGAAACAGAAGAAAGTTTACAATCATGTTAGAAAAACAGAGGCCTGTTATAACTTATGTTTGTTTAAGCTGGTTTGTTATAACTTATGTTTGTTTAAGCTGGCTTGTTATTTACTCCCTTAGTAAATACTATTAAATGCTTGAGTTCAGATTTGATTGTTTGATTTATCTCAATGCCAAATGTTTTTAAATCCTTCTAAAACATTGTTTTAAGGTAATTATTCCTTATTCCTTTTTCATTAATTTTTTTTTTAGTTTCCAGCTGAAAGCAACCGTGATTTTTGTGAAATTGCATTCAACAAATATAGGAAGGTCACCAATGATTAACAAATATAGGAAGGTCACGATTAACAAATATAGGAAGGTCTCCAATGATTAACAAATATAGGAAGGTCACCAATGATTAACAAATATAGGAAGGTCACAATTAACAAATATAGGAAGGTCACCAATGATTAACAAATATAGGAAGGTCACGATTAACAAATATAGGAAGGTCTCCAATGATTAACAAATATAGGAAGGTCACCAATGATTAACAAATATAGGAAGGTGTTGATTAACAAATATAGGAAGGTCACGATTAACAAATATAGGAAGGTCACCAAATGATTAACAAATATAGAAAGTGTACGATGATACAAAAAATAAATTATTTTTATACTGTAGCTTACTTTTTCTTTTTTTTCTTTGGCTCTTCTAAATCAAAATCATCATCAGGTTGAGTCTTTCTTTTTTTCTTCTTGGAATCCCCATGAAACAAGGCATGAAGCTCATCTGAGGAACAGTTCATATTGGAACTTTACATCTATCAGAAAGTTTTACCATTCAGTTGTTTTACTAGAACTCTTTTAAAGAAAATACTCAGAACTTCATCAAAATAAAACAATGAGCTCATTGAGTATGCTAATCAGTCAGTTTGCATTCATAAAAATGTCAGTGTTAATAAAAAGGCACTAGTTACACAGACCCAGATTTGACCTATATATTTTGTCTCATGTTAATCAGGCAAAGCCACTGTCAGCAAGAAGTAAGTATGCCATTTAATCAATTAGATTTTAATGTTTTCAACACCAGTTAATGGCAATGTGTTACGACTTTTCAAAACTCACATTTATCAGCTCTATTCTTCCATATTACTTTACAAGAGTACAACTTTCACTTGAGAACTTTCAAATCTAAAAGGCAGGTGTATTGAAAAACATATAGACCAGAGCCAACAATTTTTTTTCTCCCCAACAAGTACCAATACTAATTGGGTGGGCGTAAAAACAGTTCAAAATCTTAGGCAAGAATTTTCATAAGTATTGGAGCTCTTAACCCACAGCTGAGCAACCAAACACTTAGTCACTAAAAAGCTGAGCAACCAAACACTTAGTCACTAAAAAGCTGAGCAACCAAACACTTAGTCACTAAAAAGCTGAGCAACCAAACACTTAGTCACTAAAAAGCTGAGCAACCAAACGCTTAGTCACTAAAAAGCTGAGCAACCAAACACTTAGTCCCTAAAAAACAGAGCAACCAAACAGTTAGTCACTAAAAAGCTGAGCAACCAAACACTTAGTCACTAGCGTTCTGTAATATAATAAAGAAGCAGTCTATGAGCATTTAATACTTTCAGAGTTCTCTATTGACACATGTCTACAAAGTGTGACAAATCAACAAGGCAAGAGTATTACCATCCTCATCTGGTGAGAAGTGACCATCCTCCTCTATGTCCATTTCCTCCCCCATCTCCTGCTGGAATTCAGCGGCCAGCTCATCATCTTCTAAATCCAAATCTTCATCATCATCCTCCTCATCATACTCTTCCTCCTCACTGCTGTCTTCTTTAGCTATTCCCTTTTTATCCTTCTTGTGACTGTTATGAAAAAAATAAAGACGCAAGGGACAACATGAAAGAAAACAAATAAGATACCTAACTTTGTAAACTAAAAGATAAGTCAAAAGTTCAATCCAAATATTGTACTATTTTGGGGTTAACAAGATTTTAATAAATCATCCTGGTTCAAGTCAAATACAAAAAGTTGATGATTTTAACTTTCATAGAATTAAAGTACGGATTTATTTCTGCAAATTAATAACTGAAAAGTTTCATTGATTTATTACTTATTTATAAACAAAGGCATTGAGCAGACAACATTCCCCTTCTCTCTTCCAAAACAAATTGTGCCCCTTATGATTTTGTAAAAAGTCCAAAACTTTTTCCTCTACCTTTAAGTTGACATTTCTATTTACTCTCTTATCCCCCTTGCCAGACCAAGAAATGTTTTAGTGATCATGACAACTATAAACAGGTTCCCATTTCAATGGACCTCATTCACCAATCGTAAACAAACAACATTTAGCCACGTGATAATACTGATAAAACAAAAAAAAAAAAAACATATCACCTGACAGCCTTAGTGCATTATGTAATTTGTATAGAAGAGATAGAGAATCACGTGGCTAAATGGTGTTTGTTTACAATTACTGAATGAGGTCCATTGTATGTTCTTACAAGCAAAAAAAACAACAAAAAAACTTTACATTACTTAAAATGAACACTTTAAGATGATACATTATAACCAGTGAGTTCATTTTATATTTTAGAGGTCCTCAAAAAAGAAAAATAATTAACCAGATTTTTGTTTTCCCCCCTTGTTCCTTTAAATCGACAAAGAATTAGAACCACTTGAAATTGACACAATTAAAACAAAAAATGTGATGCTTTCTAAAAAAAAAATATTTTCTATGAAACAAATCTATGAGGTAAAAAAACAAAATGGGGGAAGGCAGGGGCTATATCAAAACTTGAATTATGGGATTGTGTGTGCTGACATTTCATCTACTGATTTACTATCAAATAAAAAAGAAATAATTCTGACTACTATAAAAAGTTTGTTTTCAAAAAAAGTAATATCCAATAGGGTGGCCGACCCCATGACCACTGACTTTAAAATAATTCTCACCAGGTTTTTAAAAATTACAATGCCATACAGCATACATTGTAATAAATATACATTCAAAAACAGCAAAATAAATGCATCCAGCCCTAACAAACTTTCTTTGCAGAATCCAGTTTTAATTTGTTTCTGAGGGTAAAGGGAACTAATGCTAGATAACTTTATATTTTTTCACGTTTAGAGTTAATGTAACCGAAAAAAACAACAACAGAGAACAAAATAAGTCATTGCAAACATACTCAGATGCAAAGTCTAAGTCCAGATCATCAACGTCACCTTTATCTAGAGACTTCTCAAAGCTATCTGAAATACAAAGTAAACTACAATTTGTACACATTTTATAAAAATGTACATATATTTAATAAAAACACCAAATAGTAGGAGATTTATTGACAAGTTTTTGATATGAACAAAACATTGAAGTGGTAGATTCTAGATAAGGAAAAGGGCAAATAAAGGCATTTTTAAGTAGTCCAAATCAAACTGGCATATGTCTGCCAGTGGCTATCATACAGAACAGCACAAATAACATATCTTCTTTGAAACAAATTCTTAGCTGAAAGTCAGAAAGTCTTGGCTTTTTTATTTACATACCATTAAGCTCTACTTACTGTTCTGTTCAAATATAACTTAATATAGGATAAGATAATGGAGTATGATGTTCACGTAAAAACATGGGAAAATCCATCAGACTGTACATCAAGCTGCCTTGTTAAAAAAAGGTGAAGTGAAAGAAGAGAGGACAGAAGAAATCAAATGTAAAAGAAGAAGTTGGGATGAATGAAAGAATAGACTCACACATTCTTGGCTGTTTCTCATAAGGCAACAATAATAAATAGGATTAAGTGGCAAGTTAAAGATCTGTATATAGGCTCAAATGAAAAATAAATTTTCTAGCAATTTCAATAGTGCAAAAGTTTGTAATTAGATTTAGTGAGAACAATCGGTATAGAAGGCCTGAACACTGTGTATTCGCAAACAATGCTGGGCAGTGAAGACCAATAGCTTGTTTCCATGCCACGTCCTGTGGCGTGGCAATGAGAGATATTGGCCTTAACTGTCCACAGGTTGTGGCATTGCAGGTCAGTGTTCAGGCCTTTTATAAAGACTGGTCTGCAATCTAGTCTCCACCACACACACAAACTGACCTAGATAAGAGTCAAATTCATCATCATCAATACTTTCATTATCATCATCTTCCTCTTCATCTTGTTTTCTGAGTGCTCTCTCTTTAAAGTACCTTTAAATCATCATTTTGATTCATGTAGAAATTAATACATAACATTTCAAAATCATCAACTGCTTGAATTTCACATTCATTTTATTTTTTACTAAATCAAGTCACTAAAAGTACTAGCAGCTATGACATAATTGGCTACTTGAATTGAATATTTAAAAAAGAAAACAAACATATGGACTGTTAAATTATTGAATTGGAACTATATCAATACAAGGTGTACAATATACAAAACAAGAAATGAAGAGAGTTGATACTTGTAGCTAGCTGGAGAAAATATGTGTAATATACTAAGTAATATATTTTCCTCTCATTTAAAATAATAGTTCACATACATAATCATTCAATTACAACAAAAAGGGCACTTTTTAGGAAGACCTATGTAGCCAACATCCATCTCAAAGAAAACAAAATTAGAGATTCAACAGTGTATGTTGTTTTGAACTGAAACTTTGTTAAACAAAATTTTCGATAATGTTTAAATTATTTATACTTATGTGCATAAAAATGCATAATAATTTTAAAAACAAAAGAAAGAAAAAGCAGATACACCTAATTTAAGCAGAATGAAGAAGATGGCATTTTTTTTAAGCAACATAATGTTTTCACTTCACTAGCTCTCCACTAAAAGAAAACCACATTACACTTACCTGTAAAAGAATTTCTCATCTTCTGGAATATCCTCTTCACCAATTTCTAGGTACTCATTAGAGTTGACAGGTACAGCTCTGATACCTAATGGCCCTGACTTTCTAAAATGGCCTACACAGGCAGCTTTGTCTGGGAGGAAAACAAATCATGAATTTTCCTTTTAACTTCGGTGACTTTATATAAAGCTATATGAAGTTGGGTTTTCAAAACATCATAAGTTTTCTTTCCGTTTCTCCATTTGTGGGATGCGTGGTCAAGAGGCTAAGTATGCTTGAACTTTGCTTGGCTATGAAGGGGGCTTGAGGTTCGACACCCGACTCAAGCAGAGTTGTGTTTACTGAGCACCTAAAGGCAGCATGGAAAATCCTTCTCCCAGATATCCCCTCCTCCCACTGGTCCACGAATGAGATTGGACCATAGCACTCGGAGCATGCTATAAGCATGAAAGTAGCGCTCTATTAAAAGCTATAATAATTTTTTTTCTTTCAGGCCAGATAGGAATTTGAAATGTACCAGTACATAAACAACCTTTATTTCCAAAAACATTCTAGACAGACAGGCTTTAAGCCATACATTTTAACTCAATATACCAAAACTCTTAACAAGTATTTTACAACTCTTAGTTTCCCTTAAGATAGTTTGATAACTTAAGTAATCCTAACAAATATTCACGTAGTTGTAGCTTTACTTCTCTGGTGGGCTAGGGGGAAGGGGAGATCAATACTCTATTTAAAGAAACTGGTCCTATAATGCAAAATGTAAGCCAAATTACCAATCTTTTTGGGATTCTTGTAAACAAATCTGTCAAGAAACCTGGCTAGTGTGAAATCTTTAACTGGATCACCATCATAATGAATAGGCTGTCCCTGACGACAAGAACATTTAGAAGCATAAGCAAAAAGAAAAAAATCTAATTTTCTTACAAACATTTTAAGTAATTGATAAAATCTGTAACTGCAAAAATTTTTTGTATGAACATTCACAGTTTACATTCATAAAATGCAGACATCAGAGATACTATAAAATGATCTGGTCTGAGGGTAAGTCATGCTTGTAAAATATTTTTTTTTATAGAATTAACAATTCTGCATCATTACATTACATCATTACAAACAACAGACCCTCCGCTGAACAACAACACTTTGGTAAGTTATAATGCCAAGTCAATGATAACAATGACAAGAGATCAAAACAAACGATAGTTGTAGCCCAACATGACTTTTAATCTCAAAGCAATACCTTCATCAACATCACTGAGTAGAGCCTGACAGTTGGATGATAGTGTCGGACTAACTGGTGCAGCTCAGCAGTACACTCAGTCTCAGCGTGGGTGTAGAGAGGATTTCTCACATATGGGTTATACAACGAACCATGACCTAGTAGCCAGAGAAAAAATATAAACATACACATGGTGCAGAGCAAAACTTGCCTAATTCTATACAATTTCAAAATGCAGTGGTTCATACTGTTTTCAGGATCAAACGTTACAGCTTGATATTTCAAAACACTTTATACCAGCTGAGGGGAGGGGGGGGGGTATCAAAGCTTGAAATAATTTATTTTCAAGAGATAAAAAAAAACTTGTTAACATGCTAACAAATTATGCAATGATCAAATTTCTAGCTTCATAAACAAGTGCACTTTTAAAGACTTTCAGGTCCTTTGTATCTTTGGGAAAAAGTATCCAATGATTTGCAGCAAGCAAGCATGCTTGATAAACAATTACTTAAACATGTCCTCCTTCGTTTAGGCTAGGTCACATTGGGTCAGAATCAGCCTACACTAACTCCTTGATATCTTAAGTTTTTGAACAACTAACTGCGTAAAGGTTCCTCTATGGCTGACTAAAATAGTGATAGTTTGAGCACTCTCGTTTTTGTTTGTTAAATGTTCTTGTCATATATTTTAAATTTAATCCAAGACATTGCCATTTCAATTTATTGTAATTGCTCACTAAATACAATTACTATTATAAATATTGCAGAGAGTATAAAATTACTTATAACTTTGGATCAGTGAAAGAGTTTTAGCTTAACTCAACCCAGTCTCAATAAACCTGAATAAAAAATAATATAATAATATTTTCCCAAGTGCTAAAGAATCACTAAAAATCTTGTTAAATATGTAACTATTCTGGTGTACCAGAAATATTGTAATATGGTATTCATCCAATTCATCTCTTACTAAGTGCTTACCGATTGCTGTTTGTGCACAAGTGCCTAGCCATCTGCATGCCACAATTACTATTTTCTGGTATAACATTTTCCCATAACACTTTCACTATCATCTACACTAATAGAGAGTAAACTAACATGTTCTGGGGAGACAGTGGTGACCTTTCTTCAATAGCCACATAATGTCTGTATAAATAACCAATTTCAATAAACACTAAAATAGCTTTCAGACCTGATCCAGCATAGTTGATTCTATGAACCCAGGATCCTTTGGTCCCATTGATCTGTGCCTCTGATTCCCTCTTTGAGTCTGGATGCACATCTTCCTCTGTAATAGAAACAGCTTTGGAAGAGTTCTCATTGTCAACCTGTTGGCCATCAGTTTCCTCTGGTTCTGGGTAGTCTATGAAGTGTTCCTCTTCATCATCATCAAATGTCCAGGCCCCCTGTAAGAAAAGCCCATTAGTAATAAATATATAATATATAACCATATTACTGTCTTCTGGAGCCTTCACAATCTAAACTCAACATAGTTCAATAAATATTGAATAAACTGAATACAATTTCATTATAACAATATATGCCTTCTTTAAATCCCCAAGTTAACCTCATAATTAAATGTAATATATTTATATAACATCATGAAAATGTTAAGCTTTATGTCTGTAGGTCTTCATGCCTATGCTTTGATGCTGATACACATACACATTAGCTGGATATAACCAGTGGCCTGCAGGCCTTACTTTACTGATCTAGTGGAATGAATTTTGATCTATGTCAAACATGGCGGATGTTTACTTCTCATTTTTTTATTTTGCCACGAAAATAAAATCGGGTTTACCAGTTTAGCCAACATATTCATATTAAATATAAAACACTGGGAAAACGAGTTTACTCGATTTGTTAAAAAGTTTCTTTCTTTATTAGAGATGAATTTAGGTATTTTTTTTTTTAGGGCCTTCCGGATGTGATAGTGACATTAAACATACACTATGGTCTCCCCAATAATCTAGATAGGTCACACGGTTGTCAGGTCACACAGTTGTCATTGCTATGTGGGATGATTTCTGTTTATTTATTTCTCTGTATTTCTTCTTATATTAATTATTGTTCAAACAGAACCATCACAGGCCGGAGGTTATAGGAATGACTTGATAATACACTCAAGGAACATCTGTCTTCTCTTTGAACTTCTTTCATAAACTTCTTCAAATTACACATATATATAAGTCAATCAATTCAATAACAACTTGACTTAAATATCTTTATAAAAAATGAAACTTTCTAATACTACAACTTTAACTGCTGAAACTTACTACTGAAACAATTTTACTTTACAAAATTCAATTAATGCAACTTTAACTACTGGACCGTAAAGGTTTAAGCATAAGAACGTTACTATCAAAAAATCATTACAATGCGAGGGCCTGTTACAATGCAAGGACCCCGACTAACTTTCCCATAATTTATACTTTTCTTAGCCGTACTTAATTAACTGTGACCTTCTAGAAACTGACGTATTATATGCTATTTTTTTCTTTAACCTCTTTCTCTGATTGGATGACTATAATTTTGTGTTTGTTCTGGACTTCTGACCTGATCTCGGCTTCTAGAGACTGGTCGAATAAGGTCACATGTGACACATACATACACACTCCTTAGAGCAGGGGTTCTCAACCTGTGGGTCGCGACCCCCTTGGGGGTCAATTGACGATTTGCCAGGGGTCGCCTAAGACCATCGAAAATATGGATTGTTTTTGTCTATTCTTCATTTGCTGTGTGTGTGGGGAGGGAGGTGGGTTGCGGCCGAGTGGGGGATTCTAAAAAGGGGTCGCCGAGCTTAAAAGGTTGAGAACCGCTGCCTGAGAGTCTACTTTATATATTAGATTATTCTTTATTTATTGGTATTTAATAGGTAAAATGTTCATTGTAAGAAAAATTACAATCTTGAGGGCATCACCCTTAAAATAAACTATGAAGGGAGAGAAAGCATGACATAGAGAACTCTTACCTTTCCTTGGTAGCAAGTCTGTACCAAGCCGGCTTTATTCTGTAAAATCTATACAACAAAGAACATTGAACAAAATATAGATATATAGTGTTAAATATTCAGTAATGTTGCACATCTACTGCTGTCTACAGTAATAACATGACTTAACAAGACCTCAATGAAAAAATGTTAATGTTATCAGACAGACGATTTTGACCAACCTGTGACAATAATATGAGGACACCACATATAGTATGGGGAGGATGACTGGAGTAAACTTGAAGAATCCTTTTGATAAAAGCCTGATAAAAAAAAAAAAGAATAACAGAGAGAGGGCGGCTTAAAGATAATAAACAAAAAAGTTAATGAAAATAAAACAAATGCATAAATCTTATTTAAATAAAAGTGCTGTAGTGGTAAACAGATCCTACAAAATTGTGACCAAACTTGACTATATTGATTTAATATTAGCAAATCTATCAGCATAGATAATCCTTTTACATCCAGTCAATATTAGTCACACGCAAAGGACTAATTATTGTAGCCACATCAATAGCAACTAATTAATGTAGTCTGGTAAAGCAGATAATTAATGAGTCTGTCCAATAGTCTGGTATAGCAGCGTATTAATGAGATAGTCCAGTAGTATGGTATGAAGTAACACAAATAAAGTATAAATACCTTTATTCTTCTGTCCACAACATCAGACTTTAAACTTTTGAACAAAAGGTTTAGAAATATTCCTTGTTTAGATGAGCTGTGCAGGGCTGGATCCACCAACTTACGATACAAACACATGAAATAGCGATCTGATGCACTAGCGCTGGGAAGGGGAAAAAAATTAAATAAGATGAAACAGAAACATCATTGCTTTGGTACTGTGATTCCCAGTTTATGAAAAAAACATTACCCCATATTCTAAGTTAACTCTTTCTCTCCTAAGTGACAATACCATCATTGATTTGACCTCATAAATTAAATTAATGTTTAATTTTATAAACTTGACTTTGTGTTATATAAAAAGAGCAAGCATTTTCCTTTAATTCTATACCAAATAAAACATTTTCTGATAACAAATGACGTGAAGCTTAATCATAACAGTGGAGTGAAATAGTAATGAGCAAAATGGAGAATTCCTTCTAAACGTGGAAAAATAATAACACAGAGAAAGAGTTAAAGAGATCCAATAAATTGTAAATTAAACAAAGTATTTGTAATACTTTCTTTTAAATAGCTACAGGGTTAAATATAATCTTTTAGTTGATATCATAAATATATAAAAGAAAGTTATGGATTGAACAACAAGCACTATTAGCATCAATCGTAAATGGGTTCATCATGTACAACTATATCAACGCTAACAAGTGCAAAAAGTCTAAAGCCACACCAACATACCTAGTGTCTGTAACTTGATGCAATAACATCAACGCCTGGACACCAGTGTGAAAGTTGACAGATGGGATAATCTTGTAAATGGCATCTATTTGCTGGGCTATCTCCTCTTTGTTTTCTTCAACAGAAACACATTTACAGATATCTTAAAGATTTAGACATTTTAGTTTATTCAAGTCAGCATGCCTGATCTCTGTGGAGAGCACTTTGCCAACCTATGCGCCAAACAGGTTTACATTAGTACAAATCAACTTTATAAAGTAAAATAGTACACTTTAATGTTCTCAACATTTAAAAAACACAAGATACTGTGAAGAGAATATTGAGTAAACTTTCAATATTTGTACAGCCCTGCACTGGACACCAATACCATCATGATTTAAGTGTTATACCAAAAGAGGACAAATAAAAAGACACAATGGCTTCAGCCCAGCAGTGAAAGATTAGAGCAAGAACTAAAAGGAGGATGTTTTCTCCACCAATGGAAAATGAAACTATTATTGAGTTGACAGGCCAGTAGAGATGTGAGGGAATCAGCATGTTATGGCGTCCATTTTGAGTGAGATCAGGAAAGTGAAAGGTGTGGTGTTATGGAAGTCATTCCTTGGAAGTGAAAACGTTTCTCTGTTATTGACATTTTGGATGTTCACCCATTTCTGATTTGTTAGCTGTAGAGTGAAGATAGATCATGTAGCAGTGACAATACCCTGTCATAGCGGTGTTACAATAGCCACATTTGAAAAAGGTGAACAGTACTGCCAAGACAGAACACGATAGCTGACTATTAATGTTAAGCTCCACAATACCCAAGCTAAAAGAACCATTGCACCACCCCCATATAAAAACAACTTAAAAAGAGTTTGTATCCTGGAAAATGGTGTAATGAAACTGGACACTGAAAACGAATTCTCAGTAAAGATCATGTGAAACAATGCAGAAAGCCAATATAAAAATATAAATGTTCCAAAAGTACAAGCCTTGACATGTTCTTGCCATGATGACAAAGGCACCTACCTTTAGCATACACATATGCTCTGTTGACTCCTGTCAGCAATGCACTCATCATTTTGTTGTCTACTTCTGCCTTTTTCAAAAAATTCTTTAAGAAAGAAATGAATTGCTACTAAAATGTAGGCATCTGTTACGCTACAGTTCTTTTCAAGTTAAAACTAATTCTGTTAAAAATTTTAAAACAAAAGAAGAAGCAGCCTACAGGAGAGTCAGAAATGTTAGGTCTTTTCATTTACTCAGCATTGATAGGATTGAAATGTTTAGATGGTTTGGGGTTAGGTGATAGATATCACAAGGTAATACTACAAAACTATTAAATAAGCTAATGTAATGATTACTTGACAGTCAGGAGGAAGAATGAATGATTGCTTGACTGTCAGGAGGAAAAGTGAATGATTACTTGACTTTCAGGAGGAAGAATGAATGATTGCTTGACTGTCTGGAGGAAGAGTGAATCCTTGATTATCAGGAGAAAGAGTGAATGATTGCTAGACTGTCAGGAGGAAGAGTGATTGCTTGATTATCAGGAGAAAGAGTGAATGATTTCTAGACTGTCAGGAGGAAGAGTGATTGCTTGACTGTCAGGAGGAAGAGTAAATGCATAATTATCAGGAGGAAGAGTGAATGATTGCTTGATTATCAGGAGGAAGAGTGAATGATTGCTTGATTATCAGGAGGAAGAGTGAATGATGATTAGCTGTCAGGGAGAAGTGCAAATGATCAAAAGAGTTCATGATTTTTACTTTTAGATTTCAGATTTTTTTAATGTACGGGTACAAGAGTGTCTTTAAGGGACATAAATAATTTACAGACTAAAACTAAATGGCCACAGAAATGAACAAAATTGTAAAATATATCTTCTTTTATTTGCACTTCCAATAAGAATAAGGAAAAATATAGTTCCCATGATCTAAAAGCACACTTTCTGCTTACCTGAAAGAAATAAAAGTAAATGTGAATAAGCTGTGATGCTAGCTCTGCTTCTGTCTCACTCAGTCGTATTTGAGCCAGGTAACATATGGCATAATATCTATAAAAAAAAATTGCATGAGGCAAAGAGGAATAACAATTAACATGTTCAAAATAATTTGATACAAAATAAATAACATTGTCAGACACATTCTTACACAAAGAACTGTGCATTAAATTTAAAAATTCAGAAAAAAAAAATGATCTCTTCTTTTAAATAAATGAGAAGTAATTCAAATTATATGTAATCAATAATTATTTCTTTGGGCAATTATAAGAACTCATCATCTGGACAAAAACACTAAAGTGAAAAAAAAAATGTAATTTTTTAAAATGGTATGAAAATAATTATCACAGACTCTATTAAACATTGTGTCAAATCAAAAAAACAAAAACAGACAACAAACATATAAATGTAACAAAAGACAGAAATAGTTTACTGTGCTCGTTGAGTGACATTTGGTCTGTGCAAGAGTTGCTGCACTTCTCTGACAATAACAGTCTTCATTCTCGGGTGCTCATCAACTGGACACAAGAAACAAGGAGATGTTATGATTCAGTTTCACTAGAATTTGTATACTGAAGGGTTTGAGATTAAATATTGGTGGAAGCAAGGCTTTTCAATGGGGATAATAGGATGTCTTTGAATTCAATTCTCGGGTGCTCATCAACTGGACACAAGAAACAAGGAGATGTTAAGATTCAGTTTCAATAGAATTTGTATACTGAAGGGTTTGAGATTAAATATTGGTGGAAGCAAGACTTTTCAATGGGGATTATAGGATGTCTTTGAATTCAATTCTACATTGACAGGCTAAAAAAAGCAGTTTGCCATTGTGCTGATTTCATTACACTCTAGTTAAATGTTTTCACAGAATTAGAAGACCTATACATCAATCACCCTTCAAGCTTCTAAGTCTTGGAATGAAATAAAATACTGAACATAGATTGACTTCATATATTAAAAAAAACATTTAAATTTGTGAAGGAGATTTTTTTAAAAATTATTTCCCCCAATTCTATCCAAGAGTTTCTTTTTTAATTTTGTGAAAGAAAGAATTAAGTACATCAGAAAAATTCCAAACCTAATTTAGTCAGAAGGTAGATAGCTTTAGACTTGATCATCGGATCTCCAAGCTTATTTACCAACATTGGAAGTAGAACCTGTGGGTAGACAAATAAATAACTTTATACAAACACTGGCACTTCTGCTCATGACACATATGCAAATGAGCTTCATTAAAACCTGAACCAAATGAAATAAAACAAAACTCACATTTTCTTGCTCTGGTTTGCTGGACAACAGTTTGTGTATTGTGCCTAGTGAAGATGCCAAATAAGCATTGATTAAGAAAGTCAATTAGGAGTTTTCTTTTTTACTGAACTTTTTTTTTTTTACACAACACTTACCTATATTTCAAATCTAGATGCATAATAAGAATGTTATTCAATAGATACCTATGAGAGTATTACACCTAAAGTGCACTTGACTAGAAAAGGAAAGAGTGACAAATGAAAATTCCAGGCCTCTCAATTAGCAACAAAATGAAGGATTCTACAGTAGATAAAACACACAAATTTCAAACCAAAGTAGTTCAAAACACTTACTCAAAGCTTTTTCCTTCATAGCTTGTAGAGTATCAAATGAAATTTCCTACAAACAAACAATATATAAGGCATTTAGCTAGTTTTCTTTTTAACTTATCCACTTAATAAAAATGTTAATTAACAAACTAGCATTACTGATAAAAGGCAAATAATTTTTTAAAATTCTCAAGCATATGCTTATACCAATGTTATTTGTAGCAAACTAGTTAGTTACATGTAATCAGCTACGCTAAGACTCACCCCTAAAACTTTGATGAATTCAGTATATTTTTTCTTCAACTGTGCTTCAAAGTACCACATGACCAGATAACTGTCTCTAGCATCCATGGAACCTTGACTCAGTTCTTGCAACTCAAGCAAAGGTTGCTGAAAGCAGAAAATTAAATAATTATCAATAAGTGAGAAAAAATTAAAACCCAGTTCCAGCACAAGACCGAAATATCTTAAGTAGCTCCACAGTAAAGGTAATAGCTCCACAGTAAAGGTAAGTAAAGTAAAGGTTTCTTTCAGACCCTAGAATCTACGGGGCGAATGATTTTAATCTCATCTGTGGCCAGCACAATGACCAATTGCCTTTACTTTCCCAAATTTACATCAGGTACATAATAGGAGTGGATGGACTCAGGGGCATCATAAAATCCAGAAGCTCAAAATCCCAGTCTTTACAATGATATGAAATGGAGACCCATCCGTTTGAAAGTTAAGGGTTTTACCACTAGGCCATTAGTGGCTCCATAACTTTTGTGAATTAAACTCTATATAAATTGTTTCCTGACAAGAAATATTAGGCTGAGGGGTGCTTGAGATGAATACAACCTTAGTATAGACTTAGGAGCATTAAACTTAGCTGCAATGTAATCATCTGCCTGATATTTTAAACAAAGTATATACCAACAATCATATCTATTATCATGTATTATCTTTAAATCAGGTTGCCACAAACTACTATAAAATTAACTTGTAGGGCATTAGGCATGTCACTTGGGTTAACTCCCTTGTATCACGTTTAAACACCATTTAATGTTATACTTCACTTAAAAATAAATACTATCAAAATATTTCCATGCCAGCAGATGTCACAGAGACTAGTGCCAACTTTTTGAAGCTGAAACACTAACAAAAAGGTGTAGGAGCAAATAAGAACTTTGCTGTTTGGCCAAAAGTCTTATAAATAAGGAACATTTATAAATAAAATTTGTGATTCTTCTATAACATTAGTAAGAGTAACACATACTGGGTAAAAACGCTTGTTTAAAAACAATAAAAATAAAAACATGTATTATTACAACACCTCCCAAATGTTAAAACTTTAAGTCTTAAGAAATAGTATATTTTGACAGAATAATAACAAACAGCAACAGAATATAATGTTTCCTTACCTAGTGCAACTAAAATCGAAAGAAACACCAAACAAAAAAAGTTTTGACTTGCCTGATTAAAGGCCCTCAATTTTCTATTGTCTGGTAAGAGCCCAGTAAGATACAAATCTCGCAGAGTATCTGATAATAAAAAAAAAAAATTATCAGAAAAACACTAAGAAAAACAAAAAGATAATATTTTGTAAAAACATTTAACAAACATTATTTTATTATGTTCACCAAGTCCCATAAGTCCATCACAAAAATTCCGTCCAACTTTGTTATATGGAACAACAAGGGAATGATGAAACAGTGCTTCTGAACTCAGGCTGTATATAAATGGGATTCACAAATGGGCTGGTTGATATAAACAAGTATATTGCAATGAGATTTTACTATAAATCTATGTACACTGATACACATTTTAAAAGCCAAGGACACACAACTACAGACTATAAACCTGTATAATGCAATGAAGTATACATTTTAAAAAAGCAAGCACAAAACTAACCAACGGCCATCATTGCTTCCCTTTTGCCCTTTTTACTGGACATGGAAATCAGGGTGTCCAAACTGACCATGTTGTGGAGTGGAGATTCTTGAATCAAAAGTGTCAGAGCAGCCATCTTGTCAGATAATGTACCAGAACTAAGTACAGTTTTCAGCCATCTGGCTTCAGAGTTCTTGATATTTTCTCTCTCTGTATATTTGTAGACCAAACAAAAAATAATTTTAAGAAATCATTTAAAAAAGTTTATCAAGAATAGGACAATAAACGTCTCTCTCTTCCCCCCCCCCCCCCCCCCGATTTAATGATTTTTCTTTAATTTAGAGATAATTCAATGTTTAGAGAAGGATTAATATAGATCAAAGAGAATTGGTTGAAGTTCTAATTAATTTTGTGTTTACCTTTCAGCCTTTACACATAAAAAAATCTAAACTTTCCCTAAAAAGTCCAATCAAAATCAAGCAAATGGTTTATTTAGGAAAGTGTATTGGTTACCCTAGAAAACTTAATATAAAAGAAAATGTAGTTATTTCTTATACTTACGCTTAGAATATAATAATACTTCCTCTTCAAACAATTTCTGGGCCAGTTTTTCTGCTGTGTCAACCAATAGTTCATCAGGTGGGCCATCAGGTAACTGGGTGGCCTAAACAAAAATAGTAGTTAAGTAATGAATGTGACTTTGCCCTTCTTTATCCAAAGAAAATTTCTCTTTACTACTATTTTTTTTTGAGCCTACATTTTGTTTGTTAACAGTGCTTTTTAAATAAAATCATTACTATTATTATTAAAATGTACACTAAGTAAGATGCCAAATGAATCTGAAATATAACTGAGTTAAATTGTATACGTCATGTAAAACTTAAGAAGCATGTTTTAATAAGAAGCCCTTCATTTCCATTTCAAAAGGATGACTCACCATTACAAAAATACATGTGAACGCAATGCTGAACTGACAGTATGTATGCTATCTGATTACATTCTCTTCACAAGTAAGTAAAAAAAAAAAAAAATTACCGAGCCATGGCAAGAATTACAAGCTATTGGATAAGGATATTACTGTCTTATACTATAGGGTTACATTTGTATAGTAAAAATTAAACTTACTTCCTCTATCCTCCAGGCCTGACCAGGTTTAAGAAGTAGATGTTTCCTTGATGTCACAGGTTTCAAAAAGTTCAATGCAGAAGCAATTTTGTTCTTGTCCACAAAACTCTTTTGTTTTTGAGGAACAACCCCTGAGTGTAATGGTGTCTTTGTTGCATTTTTTTGTTGCGGATCCTTTTTTCCAGACTTCGGCCTCTTATTATCCTTGTTAACTGTTTTTTGCTTTGGTGTTTTATTACTTTTGTCAGTAAGTGTTTTTTTTTCATCTAATTTACTAGTTTTAGATGGAATTGATTCTTTTGCTTTGGATGTAATGGAATCTTTTGTTTTAGATACAATGGGTTCTTTTTTCTTTTCATTTGAATCATTCACTTTAGCTTTGTCTTTCTTCTGTGATTCTTTGATTTCAGTAGGTCTAAATTTTTGTACTCCTAACTTTTTTAAGAATGCAACAATCTAAAAAGAAAAAAAATAAAATTTTATAAACATTTGTAATAATATTTTTTAAAAAAGAATTTTGATAGAAAATATCAGTGTTAAAAAAGAAAGCAGAAAATTTGATCTAAAATTTCATCAATATTCTGTTGTTTTATAGTAAATAATCCTGCATGGGGCTTTTTCTATGATATTTTACATTAATGCATAGTTCTACTTTAATATATTCAGTGACCTGAGTTTGATATAATTAAGATTCCTCAAAGAATTTCCTTGAGATATGAAGATTGTTTTCTTTTATGATATAAGCTAGAAAGCAAAAAAGTTTTTTTTCCCTGTAAAAAACATTTAATCCCATATAAAAAGATATCATTAGATTAAAAATAAATCATAACAATTATGACAAAAACCTCAGATTCAGGAATATCATTCCCACTAGCTTCAACATCAAAAGACTCCTCTTCAACATCTTTCACTCCTTTTAAAAGATCTTCATCTTCCTGTGAAATGTTTTTTTAAAAAAGATGTATGTTTATTTGATTCACAAAATTCAAAACTAGACTATAATAGCAGTTCTTATATGTATGCAAATGGAATATGAACATTAAGATTATGAAACAGAAGATATGACTTGTAGATTTTGCTACATGGAAGAAAAATTATTTCTAAGAAAGTGCCTACAAAACTTTGTGGCACAAAAGAAACACTTGATATCTAACAAGCAAATTATTTTAAAAAATCCTTTTTAAAAAAAAACAAAGCTTATCTAAGGGGTTTATGTTTTACCAGTAATTAATTTACTAATTGGTAGATTTTTAAAATTGATTCATGCCAATGAATAATAGTGCAGAATTTCAACTTGATCAGAGAATGGGTGTGGGATAAATAATGTGTACAAACTTTTTACACGACAGACACACCGACATACAAACTGAGTTGATAAAAGCTTTGTAAAAAAAAAATTATTTATTAATTTTAAATGTTAATAATTGGGCGGTGGGGTAAATTATATCTACACATATATATCTCACTTTTATCTATGCTTTCTCGTATATATTCCAATAAGTTCTCATATCATAAACATCAAAATCAATGTGAGTAAAAGCCTTGAACTTAAAAGTCTATATTTGTTCCTCATATCAGAGTTATGGCCTACACCCAAGATCATAGATGGCAATTCACTACTAAGTCCTATTTTCTAAAATAAATCAATGTAGATCTAATCTAGATCTAGACTGAACCATTCATTCTACACCTTTACTTTACTTTTTAATAAATCAAACATTTTATTTTTTAAGTCGACAAATTATAGCATCTTAAAAATGTTTACTATAATAATTGTGTAATATCAAATGAGGAATTATGATTTCTTCGGTTTTTAATTAGTGTATTGTTTGGTTTGTTATTAATGATTTTAATATCAAACAACAATTTGTTTTTTCTTTGACTTTTAAAAAAAATTAGGTGGAGCTTTTGAATAGCTAGAAGGAAACATTATGCATAAAAATGTGCAATAGTAATAGATAAATCTTATAGTGAAGTTGCAGTGATTCCCTTTATTCATTCAAAGTAAAGTAGTACAAGATTTGCAATAGATAAAACAAATAAAACATGCCATTATAATAAAGAATGCTACCTCCTCATCAAAACAAATTCGCTAAACTAACAGCTATTGGGCAATGGAGTGAAGAGTCATAAGATAATATTTAATATGCATTTTTTTTTTTGCATACAAGATCCTAGATCTAACTGCATAGACGAAGATATATTTCTTTTACGAGAATGTAAACTTTGCTGTATGGTCTTGCGTTATATAGAAGTCAATAGATTTGAACAGATTAAATTAAACATATTTGTGACATCAAATAGAAACCCGGTGAAAGTCTGACTGTTTTGGATGCGCAGGAAAATTACGTTGGAAAAACTAAGTTATTATTGCCAAAAAAAAAAAAAGGAATAATAGATCTATATTCATTATCTGTAAATCAAAACATATATATTATCAAAACTTGTCAAAACCATCGGAGTTTCCCTTTAAAATTAAAGTTTTTAAGTTCTTTTAAACATGTTCAATGAAGTAGGTAGATTTAGCATTATCATGAGAATTTTTTTTCTCCTAAGAAATTTGTTGCCACAGTGAGAGTTTTGTATCTTTGAAGACTATTGAAGAGTGACGAGTCTTTCTCAACCCGAGTCTGTCTGAGAATTTCATTACTCAGTCACAGTGATTATTGAGTTAATTACTGTTTGTAGTGTCAGTCACTGTCATTTCAGTTTCATTATCATAATGATCATCATCATGAGTGATCGGATGATAATAATAATGAATAATCAATGAATAATGAGAATGACAGAATGATGAATGTCATTGAATTGAAATGACTTTTTTATCATTAGGTTTTGTTTTTCTATTTGTAAATTTAGATATGCATTGTACTAGATCTATTTGTAGCATTAGAATTTTGCAATTAGATCTGGATCTACTACCTTAGTAATTAAATCGTCTTCTGGATCTAGATCAGTTTTGATGCTTTTTACGTTTTGTTTTGGTCCGCGTGCAGATTTTTTCTTATGGGTATTAGCCATTTTTAATTTAGAAAATAATAATAAATCTGAAGTGATTTCCCCTTGACCCCTGCCTATATATATAATTTTAAAGTAGATAATTCTGAGTCTATGTTCATAATCACAGACCTATATTTCTACTAGCAGCTAATACCCGTGCTACGATTAGGCTAAAATAGTTGATATATAAGCCTATGTTTTATTTTTTGTTATTTTGTGTGCGTGTGTTTTTGTCTGAAACACTCTAAACCCATCAATAAAACGACCCGAATTACAACGCCCCTCAACACATTTTTCTAGCCCGCAAATTATGTCTTTTTATTTTCATCCTTTAAAGGAATTTAAGGTCCCGCTATTATTATATATAATTATAGGGTATATAGGCTATGCACAATTAGTGGTAGTCTTCCATCTAGAGCTCCCTGCATTATAGTGCCCCGTCATAGATATATATAGACATATTATTTTCAAATTTCACTTCCCGCGGAACAGTTTGGAAGAAGAAACATCTCCCTAACATCGCATAGGCCTACAGCGTATTCCAGTCTTTACAAAGGCCTATTTATTTTTATTTTGTCAGCCGTTGATTTATAGTTCTTGAGATTCGAAGCACCTTAATTATTTGACCTATTAATATATATTCTAAATAATTCTAATGAAACGGCTGACCTTTAATTCTATGTTGCCCTTAAAAAAGCCCGCATTACAATTAACGCTACCCAACAGCTGACACAATTTTAATTATAGTCCTCAAATTCTCTAAGTCCCCTGCTTTATTTTTGTCTTTTTACATATTTATTTTTATTTTGTCGTTCATAGATCTAGAGATGAACATTTTATTAGGCTTATTTAGAATAACACTTGTATCTTAAATCCAATGAACGGCTGTTGTTGAATTCTAAGAGCGCGATACCCGTACTATGCTACTGTTGAAATAGCTGGTAGAGGCCCATAATTTGTGTAGCTTATATCACCTTGAACACTTTTAAATCTATCAATAAACCGACCCGCATTACAACGTTACCCCACAGCTGACTCTGAGCTAACACAATTTTCTTGACCTCAAATTCTTAAAATTCCCTTTATTTTTATCTCTTTAATTTGTGTAGCCTATATCACCTTGAACACTTTTAAATCTATCAATAAACCGACCCGCATTACAACGTTACCCCACAGCTGACTCTGAGCTAACACAATTTTCTTGACCTCAAATTCTTAAAATTCCCTTTATTTTTATCTCTTTAATCATCTTTCAATCGAACTTCCCGCAAACCCCTATTATGGAGTATGCACAATTTTAAACACTTTTTAGGCCCATCAGTTGTATATCCATCTCACTACCCTATTATCCCCCTTCCCCCAACAGTACACACAGTATTTTCGAATAAAAAGCGGAAAAGATTTCAAGAAGTAACACCACTATTTGCAACTATTGGCTAGTCTACTCTTTATATATTTATGTTTATTTTGTCGGTCATAGATCTATATTGTCACAATAAACCTATTGATATACCCCCCTCCAAAAAAAAAAACAAAAAAAAACGCACATGCACTCCCGCTTTTACTAGGTCACATTATATTCACTGTGACAATTCTTAGGACTTTTAATTTTTGTCTAGATCTAGTCGTTCTAAAATTGTTATACACATTATCATTACTCATATAATATAGGCTATTATAGTCTTTAAATTAAACGAAAGTTATATGCACCAAAACAGTGCTCTTATAAGTGCTTAGGCGGAAGAAATTATTGTTTTGTACTTAGGACATTAAAATGTCGGCTTTCAAATACATATTATAGTCAGTAGGAATTGAGAATAAAAAATTCTTTTTGGTAAATTAAACCGTTGCTGTTAAATGGCGTAGTTGTCCTATATAGGCTTCAGTTAAGTAAGAATATGTTAAATTCTCGTATTTTATCATTCCCGACCAGTGGGAGAATTTAATAGTAGTAGATTGAGTAGTCAGGACCAGGAATTATAGGGGACTATAGGCCTATAGTATAGCTATAGACATCTATAATTTCATATTAATGGCAATGTCTTCGATTTCAAAGATTAATGATGAGTGCAGTGCTTCTCATAACTACGCAAACCCATCTGCGATCTACATAATTTTCCGCATCTCATACAAACAAAGCCGTTGAAGATGGTCTATGATTTTTCATTCTATTTATTTCTTGTAATGCTCAAATAGTGCAAGGAGTCTTTCCAGTGAGATTGCATAATCAAGTTACAGATGACAGTCCACCTAATTATTACACAAGACGGTGCGCAAAATGTTCATAAACGTCTATATTTATTCACTCTTTACTGAATGCAAGGCAGAAGTAGATGTCCGTCGCCATTATCAAAACCGTGATGCCAATTTTTTTTTTCAGGCAGGAGGGGCTCGTTAGTCTTGGCTGAATACCCACCTGGGAGGGCTTTTCCTAAAATTTGCCAAACTGGAAAATAGTTGCAATTTAAGGTTATTTTAACACTTAATTACACTTTCAAACACTTGTATATTGAAACTAATTACTGTCTACTAGGCTTCTGTGGCCAAATAAAAAAGATAACATGTGCAACATAGTGTAGGGTAGGCCTAAAGTTATAGACCTGTAAACAAAAATTGAACATATAAAATATTAAAGTAAGCATTTTTACAAGAACTTATGTCATCGTACAATATATCTTAGAAAAGTAAAAAAAAATAAATTAGAGGTTAATTTAAAGAATATAGATTCTATTTAGACAAATGTGTGCAGTGATCCCCCAAGACCAGCTGACCCTTCTAGCATTGATGAAATTTAGATCAAGAACCAACTACTTTCACTTTAATGACAAGTACATGCTACTGCTATATACAAGTTTGCAACTTACACATAAATATTAAACTTACAAATAATAATACAGTTACATTCATCATGCATTTAGGAAAAGTTTGTCTGAAATAAGCTGTTTGAATATTTCTGTTCTATTCCACCATTTTATTTATTTTGCAATGACTTAGTTGTTTTAATATTTTTGTTATTCCTAGAGACAAGCAATGCTATACTGCCCAGTAAGTACTTGATACTTTACCCTAGCGTAAAGTACAACTTTTAAATCAGATTCAACATGTACTTATATTTACAGCTCTTTTCTTAATCCTATCTATAGTATACCGTAAAATATTTAGGCTGTATTTACTTTACATAACAAAGTACTCATTGAACCACTTGAGTGTAAAAAAAAATATTTAGAATGTAGAAAATGAAACTATTAAAAATTAGTTTATTTACTTCACTTTTATGGTAGGCCTTTTATGATCATTTATAGGTACATCTTGCTGTTATAATTTGGCAGAATTACTTATCTTGGTTGGTCGTTGTGCTGGCCACACTACACCCTGCTCGTGAACCGTTGGCCAAAGAAACAGATAACCTTAACATCATGTGCCCTAAAGACTGTATGGTCTGAAAGGGGAACTCTGCTACTTAAGTCTTTAGACATCTAGTACACCAAAAGTGACCAGGTAACTTCCGAGTTTAAGAGCCAAATGTAAAGTTAGTCTGCTTTACTGTATCAACACACATCCACGTTTTAAATCTTGATATTTTAAACGAGCTATTTAAAGTTACCCATTACACTTAAAGAATAGCAGCCCACTTCGAGCAGTCATTTGTGTATCATTGTACTTAACAAACAGGAATGTGTTACTTAAATTTGGCAGGATAGAACTAAATCTGGTAGATGGATGTCATTTTGTTTAGAGAGTACACAAGTTCAAAAAATACCAAATACAACCTGACAATGGAAAGTAAACATGCATGTTGAACATAAAGATTTTTTTTTTTTTAGTTAATAATACCTTGAGAAAGTTAATATTACAAAAAATATTATTATTATTTAAATTGAAACCTTTCCTTGTTTTAAGAACACAATTATTGCTTTTTCCCTATAATGTATATCTCTGAGAGTGCTCATTACCTCTTTGTCTTGTCTTCAACATTCAACATGTGAAACAAAACCATGAACTCCATAAATGAACAAGTATTGTTTATTGAATGAACTACACATAGAAATACTGATCAATTGCTCTAGCTTGTCCAGAACCATCTGACCAACAGTACAGCTGTCTGCCAACTTATTTAGAAATGTCTGTCAACAACAGTACAAAGTCTACCAACAAAGATTACTATGTTAACAGCAATGCACTGTCTGCAAATGACAACACACTGTTAACAGTCAACTTTCTTGCTACATCAGTACACTGTCAACAAAAGAACAGTCTTAAGAACAGCACACTGTCAGAATACAACAATACACTGCCAACAAAACAAACAATATTGCTCTTAGGTGTCATGAACATACAAGAAAAAAAAAAATGGCCAAAAAGAAAAATTGGCAAAATATTTTGTTTAGATTTTTTTGAAAAGGATTTATTGGATGGTAAAACATCAAAATGCTTAAATTCCTTTCTAGATGTGTTAACAATCAAAAATAAATAATTGAATCATAAGTTTGAATAATAGTAATAACAATAGTAATGTTGAAAACAATACAAAAAAAAACCCACATACATTTACTTTCATATGCGCACGCACATGTGCAAATTACTGACGAGATCATAAAGCGAACCAATCAAATCAGTTGTTTTCCCTACTGGCATGTGTGGTGGGAAAGTGTGGTTACATGAAAACACACATATGTTAAGACACTCAACCATCCATGGAGTGCTGAAGAGAGGAGGAGAGGTGAACAATTCAAAGTGAACATTAGGCCAAGTTTATGGGGATGTAGAGGCTATTCAACTGTATTTGTCTATCAGCCACTGTTATTGAAAAAAAAATGTAAAAAAGCAAGAGTCAATCTTCATTAAACTGTAATTTTTAAGCATAGTGTTTTCTATGTCATAATTTTTTAAAGAATAAATTTAAAAGAGAATCCTCATTTTGTAAAATGTGATTGAATCATATTTTAAAAATTGGAAAAAGGAGTTCAACTCTTGTGGTTTCCATTGAAGTATCCTATTTTTTTTTTTAATGTGGTTTCTACACTTCATAAAAATGCTGAAAAAAAAATATATATTAAAAGTCATAATAAAATATAAACATGTAAATACAAATATTAATGGCACTGAAAATATCCACAAAAAGTTCTAATTTTTAAATCAACATTAAAATAGACAATATCAAATCAACTTCAATTTAACAAAAAAAGTCAAATTAAATTGCTAATTTATTTCTAATACCATAAAAATGTACAGTTTCTTTTCTTTTATTAAAAAAAAAAAAGTGTGTAACAAGCATGCAAATTATAACTTTGTTCTAACGTTGCCTACATGTTTAAACACTAGCCACTGAGACAACCTTAGAGACAATAATAGTACTTATGAATGTTTCTTGTCAACTAATCAAAAAACAATCATTACAAGGACTAGTAAATATGAAACATTATTAGCTTTAAAGGTGCCTGCCTACCAATCGTTTCCTTTATGTATAGACCAAATATAATTTTGATGATTTCAAATGTTAATTCATTTTAAAAACAAACAAACTTTGTTTTAGTAACAGGGATAGGATATTTGACAATTTTTATTACTTTAAAGCTGAAAATTACTATTTGGGCTATTCATAACATTTAAAAAAAATATTACCAACAACAATTTTAAAACCAATTCCATAGTATATAAAAAAAAATGCAACTTTAAATCCACCAAATATTTTCAGTATTTTCATCACATGGATGAAAATGTTTTAATTTTTTTTCCCTTCATTTTTCATTATACAACTGAATGAAAGCTAAGGACATGCTGTTACAAATCTGCAAACATTCTATTTATAAAAAAAAAAAGCTTGAGAAAAAATATGGCCTAAATTACAGTCAACTTTAAAATACATAAATTAAGGAAAACAATCTAATTATCTAAATTACAATGTTCATTCATAGAAAAATATATTGTGGTAATATTTGTAGTTTTCAGAGGTGTATTAATGAATAGAGTATAAAAATATATTGAAATGATTAGTGTAGATCTAGGAGTAGGCAGATTAGCATTTCAAAAACAAATTCAAGAGAGAAAAAAACAACTAAAACTTATAACTAATCTGGAGCTTGTTGTGAAAAATGTATACCTCTAAATTTGTATGTCAGGAAATGACCATTTTTTTTGCATACATAAAAACAATACAATAATATGGAAGTCAAGCGGACACAAGTTGAACTCTTCACAATCAGTGTACAATGCCAGAGTATCACACTTACAAGTGTAGAATACATTAAGTCATAAGCATGGTGCAATTTAAGTTGTTGTTTTTTATTATTTTTTTAAAAAGCTTAGTGGCCTGACAGATGTCCTTATTTTGTTTCTTCAAATTTTATTAAAATTTTTTTTTGAGATGTAAAGGAGGGGTATTTCGGGAGGAAACAAAACAAAAAAACACAAAATGCAATGAGAGCAAGTCAAATGATGCAAACTTTCATCTTGCTAAGCCTTGTGCGTATTTTATCCACATGGTCAAAAAGAGAACTGACAGAAAGAGAGCATGGTATTCAAAGAGAAATCTGAAGGTACTCTAAAACAATTCATAGGGAATGGTAAACAAATATTCTAATGATAGGATGTACTAAAAAAAAACAGGAAAATGAAGAACTATAAATATTTTGATCAACAACAGTTTGGCCCTAATGATCAAATGTACACAAAAAACACTCATACATATAATAATAATAAACTAGGTGCTGAGTTTTCAACTCTATCAACGGAAAACAATTCCAATGACATTCAAGCTGAAAAGGTCAGTAAATGTGTCATTTGCTTTCAAAACAACTATAAATATGCCAGCAACAAACAGCTGTTGTATTCAAATATTGACTTTACTGACATTGAAAAAAACAAAAACTGCTAGTAAAATAATTATTTGTTCACACAAGATTGCTCAGCAATGCACCAAGCAAAAATCATTGTTTTTTAAAGCTGTTTCTCCATTAGAATGTATTTTACTACAAATAAAATACATTTGGAAATCTACACAAAAAAAAGATTAGGTAATAATAGAGAGGAGTATATGTATACATGTCAGTAATGAAATCAATAAATACATTTTTTTTTACTTAATAGATGATTTTTTTTCTCCTAGTATATGTAAACAAAAATCCCATGATTATTTACACAACTTAATATTATCACATAATTAAGAATCAAGTCCAATGCTAAGACTAAATAAAAAAAAAGGTTACACTATACTTCCTTGACAAGAAGTGATTGTTAAAAAATGAGAAAGCTACAGTACAATTCTAAAAATGACATTTTGAAAGAGAAGATTTTAAAAATGCTTAAAATTTTGATATGTATAGAAAAACAGGTGTTTTGTTGAAAAGAATTTTTGTAGTAAAGAGAAAAGTTAGAAATTTTTTTTTTAAAGTGTACATTCACAAAAAAAAAACAAAAAAAAACACTAAACCAATTGTGGAGTTTGAAAAAAAAAGTATTTTTACATGTTCATTAAAAGATTTAAACAAAAAAAAAAAAACAATAACAAATTATGTTTTTGTAAAAGTATAGTTGTTTATTTCTTGAAATGAGGGATTGAGCTTGAGGGAAAAAAAATAATTGAGGGATGCAAGTTCTGGAGCAAAGATTGAAAATAGTAAAATTAAGATATATCACAGTCAAGTCACATTGTCATACAAATGTCTAAGTAGATTGGCATTGGCCTGATGACTGAACAGTCCCTGATACATTAATTTAATTCATTCAGATGCTGCACTATATATATATATATATATAATATATATATTAAATATGTAGATATAAATATTTTTAAAGTAGCTGTATGAAGCAAGAAAAACTAACAAATTATTTGTTTTGTTTTTTTTTGTATGTCAAATGAAACAACTATTTCTTAGTAAGCAATTTACTATGATTAATAAACAATAAAAAAAAAAATCAAAGATGATGGAAATACACAAAAAGACTAGAACCAAAAAAGGTAATGAGGTGTCAGTACTGATACAAACAGTCTAGTACAACACATTAGTCAGGCAAAGTTGTCAACCATGCTCCTACTTCAGGCTCTCTTATTGCACATTGATTAGTGTGAACACAGTTCTAGGTTTTATTTTTCTGATCAGCATTGCCAACCTGTACATTTGTTTACATTAAGATGAAGAGGAAAGCTAGGAATACAAAGAGAAACAAGGTTTTGAGCAAACATTAAGCACAATCATGTACAAATAGAATGTACAGTTTCAAAAATATCAAAGAACTTAAAATTTGGACTTGATTTAACTTAAAAATAAAAACAAATTATGATAAATAATCTCTAATTATGATGTTTGGGTTATGAATACTTCTGTAACAAACTATATTATCAGTCTTTTAGGCTTTCTTTTTTATTTTTGTGTATGAAGAATTTCAGCAAAAAGAAGTTTCTAATAGAGCATTATGCATATCAGTAGTCATTAGTTGTACATTTTAATGATAGTGCTGTAAATAATAAAGCTAGTCATTAGTTGTACACATGATCATTATCATGAAGCTAGTCATTAGTTGTACACATGATCATTATCATGAAGCTAGTCATTAGTTGTACACATGATCATTATCATGAAGCTAGTCATTATGTGTTTGCATCAAGATGAAGCTAGTTGTTAGTTACACGTAATTAAGCAAGTCCTTTATTGTACATGTCTGATAATCCAACTAAACATTGGACTCACGATAATGAAACTACTCCAATATCATTACACATCATAACAAATCTAGCCAAATGTTGTGAACATCCTATTGAAGTTAATCATCTGTTTCTCCAGCTAGATAATGTTAGGTATTTGGTTGTTGATCAGAAATAAGCAGTCATTAAACAAAATCACTGACAAATCTATTAAATTTCCAAAAGTTAGATATGTATGGCAAGCAGCTTTGCCTGATTGAAAATTATTATTCTTATGTTTTATTATCTTCTAACACATGCAGCCAATTTTACTAGAGGTTATGAGTATTATGTTAAGGATATTACTTCCTGCTATTAACATACTATAAATTATTCCATTTAAATTATCATTCTGAAAACAACAACTTTCCTTTTTTCTAGAACTAATATCTGAAAGTTTACAAATAATGACTATTTTTTAAAATGAAAATTATGAATATAAAGGACTATCTATCCAGCAACAAATATTAAACTGACTCATTATTTCTTACAATTTACAATATTAACAATACTGAAAGCTTTGAATAATCATTACATCCATGATAAAAGTTTGTTTTAACAAGGCCCACTTGCAATAGATTAAGAAAAATTAATTAACAAAATTTTTTTGATTTTTCTAGGATCTTGAAATATGTGCAGTAAATTAATAAAGTTATTAAATAACATTAAGGTATAATTTTAGCCACTAATGTTGCAAAAAAAAAAAAAAAAAAAAAAAAAGGACAATCCTGAAATTGAATGAAGATATTTTTCAGAATAAAATGTAAGGAGAGATTCGTTAAGAACAAAAGAAATTATTATTTGTCTGCTTAAAATAGTTGTGTCATAACTATTAGAGGAACATGAATGTCCAAACCTGAATCTGAACTAGGAAGCTGCCTCTCAGTCCACATAAAGCCAATCACCGGGTTTCATTGGATGCACAAGCTTAATAAGCATTCACAGCTAATGAGACAAAAATATGTAAAGTTGTATTCCTACCAGTTTGTAAACAATTTTATTCCATTGGAGATTGTACAAACGTATCTCAATCACTGAAAAAACTTGATGCAATCACATCATTTAATATTTTATTTTTAGCTAATACCTCTCCATCTTGCACTGGCAATGGTACATCATCTAGGGACTGAATTAGCACACTATGTAAAAACAGGTCATATTATTATTATGCCTTTGAAGCTTATTACTGAACAAAACACACAGACAATAGAAAATAATACCAGGTTGGTGACATTTATAAATACTATCTATCAATTAAATAAAATCATTGAACATTTCTATACTGGAGAAACTCTAACAGTTGTGTTAGGACTTCTAATGAAATTATTAAATAAAAAATGTCAATGTACATGAATTGGGAATTTTAAGCTGCAGATAACTTGTAGCTAAAATGTCAAGAAATTCAAATATTAGCACAAAATATGTACCTTATAAATGGATCTAATGAAATTAGGTTTCATTCCCATATCAAAAGTGATTCATTAAAAGAGAGAGAGAGAGAGAGAGAGAGAGAAAGAGAAACTTCTTGAGATTCTTCCCTATAAACACAGAAATATCAAGGTGTTACTTTGACAACTTAAAACCAATGTTAGGGATCACATAGAGAAAGTAAAAACTACACCATGTAAACCTTATACATTTGGAAACATTGAACTTTGAATAATAGAAACCAAATTTGTTTGTCATTCACAACAATTACTTTAAATATACTTACAGTGTTAAAGACTGAATTAAAAAATATCTAAAAACAAAACAAAACAAAAAAAAAAGATTGCTACAAAAAACACCCATTCCAGGCTTTACATCAAAACAGACACACACATTTGTATATACATGAATGTATATAATCAGGTATAACTGCAGCAACAAGTGCATACACACAATAAAATACATACACTTATCAGGATGGATGAATACATAAATGACTTCACTGTGATTGGATGCAAATAAAACTACAGACTACTTGAAAAGTGAATGATGGGACATATAGTGCAAGAAGATTGGATGATTTTTTTTCCAATAAATGCAACAAAACTATATTGAGTGTGGACCTAAGAATTATCATAGCCAACATACAAATCAAAACAAAAAAATTGTAAAAAGAACAGTCAGAAAAAATTGTAAAAAAAAAAATCACTGTCCTTTTAAAGGAGGCTACTCATCAAAGAATCATACCAAATTGTGAATTCACAATTAACACAGAAAATACTCCATCCATGAATTGAAAAGGTTAATAAAAAAAAAAAAAACACAGCCACAAGCAAGTCATGGTCCAAACAAATGAGCATGGCTGTGACAGCCTATCTAGCTTGGTCAGTGGCTTTGACCACTGGCCTCCATTTCCAGCTTGCCATACTCAGGATTCACAAACGAGAAACCTCGGAATTCCTCTTGATTGATAGTTTTGATGACTGCTGGATCTACTGGCGTTAAGACTGGATCTTCTGAAGTGAAATCGCGATCAAAGTTGTTGGCATCAGTTTTGTTTTTCTACAAAAATAAAAAAAAAAGTTTTTTTTAAATCCAATATACATTCTCATAATACACACACACACACACCTTTTCTTCTTTTACGGTCTAATAAAATAATAAATTCAACAATTCTTTCTGTTTATACTATCCTAAAACCCACAAGGTTATTGCACATAATTAAGTTGAACAAGTCTCTAAATGGTGTTACTCTTGTCAAATGAGAATATTCATTTGTTATACATTGAACAGCTCTATTTGGCTTTTATTCTAGTGCCTTTATATTGTCTTGTTCTTTCTACTTTCTAATTGCATCCAAAACTTACTTTAAAAGTTTTACCAAAAGTATAACACCTTTTTCCCCATTAATTTCGAAAATGAAAAAAAATTGGATTGATATTACCATTGCACCATTTAAATGATAACTGACTGATAACCTTTAACTTTTAAAAGAGGCTGCAACTTTAATAGGTTGGAAATCACTAATTTACCAAAATTGTTTAACATAAAACTTACAATTTTTGGCTTGAAAGGGGGTTTAACTTTACGTTGTTCTAATGCTTCCCAATCAATTTTTTCATGGAAAAATGGGTGAATAAGGATGGCTTTTTCGCCTCCTTGAGAAGTAACACAGCCGAGTCGCCTGGAAGGATTCTTTGTCATGAACTGTTAAAAAAAATATATTTTTTTTTTATTGGCAGAAAGTAAAAGAAACCAGGAAACAATGACAGATTTATAATGCTCGAGATCATTAACTATTATTATTAACTATCATTAACAAAAATTAAAACCTTAAAAATAAAGATTCTTAATGTATAATCAGTTATAAAATGAACTGTTCAAGATAATATATTTTCTTTTTTATTTACATAATTAAGTTAATTAGAATTATTAATTTTTTTTTAAATTTACATAATTAAGTTCATTAGAATTATTAATATTTTTTTAAATTTACATAATTAAGTTCATTAGAATTATTAATATTTTGTAAAATAGTATTATTGAAAATTTTAGGAGCATGCCTATGCCAAAATATAGATTGAAATTTAAAAAAACATGAGTAAATAACAATTTTCCTTGCTTAAATAAATGTCTTAGTACAACGCATACCCCCTTGAGTATAGAAACTGCCTCCTTGCTAAGCCAGACAGGATATAGTACATCATCATGAAGGATAGATTCAAATAGATCATCTTCATTGTCCGCCTCAAATGGAGGCTGTCCAGCCATCATTTCATACATAAGTACACCTAATGCCCACCAGTCCACACTAGCGTCATATTCAAGCTCTTGTAAAATCTAAAATACATTTGTAAAAAAGGCCTAATTTAATATGTGGATACCCAATGCAACATAGATTATGTCCACTTTATTGGCCTCAACTCTACAGCCACTCATCAATATCTCAAAAAACAGTTTAATTGAATAAATAATTCAACTTTTCTCAAACTATTGCGCAACAGAGGGTGGCAAAGGCTGTATTTTTTTCCCCTTTTAAGAACAAAAAAATGTTGTGTTTGAATAATTGCTATAGATCCATTTATAAATCAAGTAAAAATTTTTATATTACCAATGTTCACAAAGATCATTCTCTAACATAAGAAATGTAGTTTCATCTTTCAAGTTGGACATTTAGTATTGTTTTCACTAAATATTTTAAAACAAAGTTCAATTGAAAATGATATTTCCAAAGTGACTTTTCAATACATCTTTACCACTATAATTCTAGTCTTTCTAAGTCAAATTTCTTCCTAGTAACATTCCATTTGACATCTTTTCAATGCACAAAAACAGGGCCACAACAAGACATCTTGCTGAACACAGAGATTTCACATCAAAAACATACATTCTCTATAATACAGTTTTATTTGCTTACTAGCCAGATATTACCATCAGGTCTTAACGTAAGCATCACTGATATAGTGTATTAGAAATAATAAAACAAAATAATGATGTTATAAGAAAAGTGAATGCATGAATGTAAAAATATTATGATTGGGACTATTAAAATAGCTAATCGACCTTAATCCATTTTTTTAAATTCAAAACATTTGATTTTAGGTGTATATACATTTAGACTTAGATCTAGAGTCTAAATACTATTAGGCCTATAACTGATGTATATCTACTATTATAATAGACGTAGATCTAAATGTAGGCCTACAATTATGTCTAATCATGATCTCAGAGACTTATAGTTTATTGGCAAAGGCCCACTTATTTACTAAGGTCTATAATATTAGTATATATTACTAAGAAGTAAAGGATTAACCCAAGCAAAGAACAATATTTTATAAATCTAATTGTTAAACAAATATTTTAATTTCCATTTTATTTAGATCTAGAATATAAGAAATATGTATGCAATAGTAGCCAAGTCAATGACTATAATAAATACTCTGAATTCGTGTTGACCTTCATCCAATGAAATCCAAAAGTAAAGACTTGTAAGGATAGGTCTAATATAGTTTAAGACCTAGATTTAAATTAGATTCCTTTGTTTAGATTAGATAAAATAAGTCCACTTTCACTATCAGTTTAAAAGTGAACAGAAGGGCACAATAAGCTTTTTAATTATGTAATTTATGTTAGTATATTTAATATCCCCCATATAGAGCCTCATCTTGTGTCAAATCATAATGTGTTTACACAGCGCATCTAAGGTATGTGCGATAAAAATGTATGTCAAAACGTTAAAAGTCGCAGCTATAGCAAACTAATTTAAGTAAAAATGCTTTTAAAACAGAAATTTTATTAAATTATTAAATGAATGGACTATATTTTGTTTGTTCATGTGTTAGTAGAAAAATATTTTTGTGAAGAAAAGTATAGATTTAGCCTTCGCAAGATTTTCCGCTCAGCGCATGCTTGACCTGTCCTAGATCCATGAAATTGTAATATTTTTTATAGAGTTAGGCAACTTTTTTTTTAGGGTCTTCCATTTGTTTTAAGACTACTTAACATGTTAGTTTTCCCATTAGTATCCAAGGAACATATATGCCAAGTTTTATCAAGATTGGTCAAATGGTTTTGATTTTCATTTGGGACATATAAACCTACATATATATGCCGTACTTTCTGATTTATATTTTAGATTTATTATTATATGACATCTTCTTACCAGGAGAAATAGTGCATTGTAGATGTGAGGGTAATGAATTCATGAAACTTAGAAATGCATGAAAGCCATTGACACAGGGATCTGCTGGAAAGACTTAAAATACTCTCCCCAAGATCCCCTAGTTGGCTAAGATAGGGAGGGAGTGATTGAAGGCACAAACATATAATTTCTTTTTATCTGCCGTGAGTGCCTCACTTGTAAAAACTTGAGAACCACAGATATAATTGATAAATTATGTAATGAATATATAACTATAAAATTACCCTGACAGTTCAAATGAGCTTAAGAATTTGATAAATTATGTAGTATACTGAAAGAGTCACTAAAGATCATACCTCTGGTGCTATATAGTCTGGTGTACCACAAAAAGTTTGAGTAAATTTTCCTTCTGTCATTCCTTCTTTGCACATACCAAAATCAGCTATCTTACAATGCCCTTCTGCATCTAATAAAATGTTGTCTAGCTTTAAATCTCTGAAATATTTCAACAATTGAAAGAAAATTGGTGACTTTGATGAAATATTGAGCTTAACACATTACCTCTCATCTGTTAAGTCTGAAAAGTATTAACATGATCTAGTAAAAAAAAAAAATATTAACATTTTGAGGTCTAGCAAATTTTGTTATTTACTTTATCTAATTTACTACCTAATAAATTATTTATTATAAAACTTATTTATAGATATTTTATAATATTACTCTTAGATAATGTGTATTAACACTTCTAATATGGTGGAAAAAAAGAGCTCAAAATAGTCCATTTTATAAAAAAAAAAAAAAAAAAAAAAAGGCAATATATATTTGTATTTTATTATTAGCTATTCCATGAAAGATTAATTAGTTTGTTTTTTCTCTAAATAATCAAAACTTATGATAGTTAAAAAATATATATACTTGTCATAAACGTGACTGATCTTAAAAAAAAATCCATACAATTTTGTATTCTTAAAGTCTTTTAAATGTAAAAATAATTTTTGATTCAAAGATCAACCCTTCCTAATGTTTTTAACTATTTCACTTACCTGTATATAATACCATGCCTATGAAGAAACATAAGTGCTAATGTCACCTCTGCGGCATAAAATCTTGCTCGAGGCTCATCAAATTTTCGAGCCCTCTGAATTTGAAACATGAGATCACCACCATTGACATATTCCATTACAAAAAATAAACGTTCCTGTATTAAAAGAAAAAAAGTGAACAATGAACAATCAAATGTATTATTACACCTACAGTTTATAAAGCAAGTCTCATCTTGATTATAAAAATTGTCATTAAAAAAAAAACATATTTAATTTGTGTTAGTCTTGTTTATTATAACAAACACAGCAATTTGAGTGATTAAAATGACAAAGTGTCAAAACATTAAAAACTGAGTTTTTGTTAAACTATAAACAGAAGGATGTATCAACTTGAACAAAGGCCCAACTAGGCTGTTTTTATATTATTTTCTAATGCTCTGTTACATGTGTGTGTGTTGAGGGGGGATGCAACAATAGAGTGCACTCAATTTACTAGGCAACTGACATCTGTTATGAAAAGTTAACATGGTCAGTGGTCATAGTCTCAACTTCCTAGTTAACCAACTGACATGAGATTTTTATAATGGCCTTGTAGGTCTCAAAAGATAACCTATAAATGAATAATGCTGCAAGTTATTAAGAGGGATGTTACTCTGTTTACCCCTCTGGCTACTATTACTTTTGATATTAGATCAATTAAGCAACCAATTAACCCTAACCCTAATTATTGGCACATCATATGATCAATAGGAAGATATTCGCAGTCAACACACAATGGGATCTTTAATTTAGGAAAATTGTAAAGCCCTGACATTGCCTATTTTTTTAAAGTACGGGAACGTTAAGGCAGGCCATTAGTTAAGTGTTGACTACCAGACACCCTAGTTAACTGTTGGAAATGAACAAGTGAAATTTATAAACTACATTACATTAATTAAAAAAGGCCTTTTTAATAAAAATATAAAAAATTTTCATTCAAATGATAAAAACTATTGGTCTTTACATTATTTTCTAGCTTAAGTTTACAAACCTTAGTTTGAAAAGATGAATGCAGTGCTGTTAAAAATGGGTGCTTGGCAGAAAGTGCAAGTATTCTTTTCTCAGTCATTGTACACTCTACATCATCATCTTGTATAATAACATCTTTCTTTAAAACCTTTACAGCATACACCTCATCAGATCCTTTCCGTTCTGCCAACATCACCTATAAGGACACAAAGTAGCAAAATGGTTTACCTTAAGGTTTCACTTATTCAATTTTAGTGACTAACTAAAGATTATGCAGGTTACTCCCACTGATACAACAGACGTATCTATACCTTATGTGTTATTTTATTTTGTCAACTTTGTTTCTTAAAGAATCAACTAATAAAAAAAACTTTTTAAAAATTTAATTGTGTGTGTGGATTGTTTAAGTTTAATTTAAGTGATGAAAGGCTTTAAAAAATGCTTATATGCTTGATTCCAGGACATTCAAATTATAAATCTTATTAGATAACTCAAAACTATTAAATACTCAAAAATATAATTATGAAAACAATATTTTAATCACTGTTTTTCAATTTAACTGTTGCAAATAAAGAAAAAGTAGCCTAACCATTTCTTAACACAACAAAATGTAACTGTTTAACTATTTCTATTTTATATGCAAGACGAGGAATGTAGATAGAAAGACTGATAAAAAAAAACAAAAAACAACTTTCTTTTATTTAAAAAGAAAGTTAATTTTTAATATGCCAAAAAACCAACAACAACAAACCTTTCCAAAACTTCCTTTTCCTAAAACTTTGATAAAGTTAAAGTCATTTAGACTTATTCGACTGTGCTGAGATCGAGACCTGTCCCCAGAAGGACTACGTGTTCTCGAACCTGGGTGTTCATTGGTAGTAGTATTGCCTATTACACCTTCCTCTCCAGAGTTTGCTTCATCTGGATCTTGAAACATTTACAAAATAAAAATGAAGATTTTGAGAAATATATATATATTGAATGATTCATATTTTATAGCATTATTTGAAAACTTATCAAAAGAATAAATTAACTTTAAAGAAACAATTTTTTTTATTTCACAAAGCTAACTAGTAAAATATGAATAATGATAACAGTTTCTAAAAGTTTTAGAAGGTAAAATAAACTACTACCCCAACCTGGATCAACATACATTTCTCCATTCACACCATGGATAATTTTATGTTTCAAATAGACAAAGATAGATGTTTTATACTTACCAATCTTAACTGCCTAAGATCTGTATTACAAATAATTGCACAAGTTTAACTACAGCAAGATGATTTAAATTGGACAAAATGATTATACAACACTCACTCCAAAAGAATATAGAAATGTACAAAAACACATTTTCCAATAGTTTAGTTAAAAGAAAATTATTTGGTTAGAAAAGTGAGCAGAATGAAAAGGTATTTCAAAAAAGTAAAGAAGTAAAGCCAGTTTATCCTTTGAATATGAAAATGTTCACAAGCAAAAGAATGAGTTGAAACAGCATCTATAATAACTTTATGATTCAGACTATAGGAATAGCAAGCATATTAATGGTTCTTAAGTTTTAAGCTAACAAATTTAACTTTAAAATGCAAAAAAAAAAAATATATGCTGCAATGAAATAGAGAAAATAGAGTAATGACAATATATCATTTCAATAAATGTAACATAATCTGAGAAGATAGGTGTTTTAACACTTGCTTCAAATTTTTTCGGTGTTTAAAAAGTCCTTTACAATTTCTTTTTAATAATGACAATACTAGTATTGTTTTTTTTTTTAATATGTTCAATGTTTGATTAAACAATTTCTTTTTCTCAAGTTTCTCGCAACAACTCATGACAGAATATCATTGTTTCCATAGAGAAAATGTTAATTTAGTAGAAACTACAGGCCAGAGATGTGTTAGGCACTAAGACAAACAAGACAAAATAACGAATCAGACTATAGCAGCAGGAAAAGAAAGTCAAATGATATAAATAAGAAATACAGAGGGTAGAAAAAAATGTTACACAAAGTGAAGTGTCCAGGAGGTTACATCCATATTAGGGTTTGAAATGAATAGACGAAAGCATTAGAAAGCAAAATGATATTTTTTCAAAAATTATTAGGAGCAGTGCTTGTTTTTAACAATGTGTGCAGAAGATGAACATATTTCAACTTGGCTTCATATGACAGCAAGGCAAGCAGCAGGATATTATTTGGTTATTATTGCCAGCAAGATTCTTCAAGGTGGGGGCATCATGCATTCACTCCATCACTCACTCACCTTGTATCACAGGTATGGGGGATGAAAAAGATCTCTCATGCATTGGGGTATTTTTATTTGGGGACTCACTTATTGACATCTGAAATGTAAACAAACAAGAACAAAATTCATTCACATTTCATCATTGAAAATATTAAAAAAACAAAAACAAATTAATTTAAAATGTTTATAAAACAAATAATTTAGCTTTTAGATAACCAAATGAACCTTCAGTAGGGTCTAATAAATAATAGGTTAATATTTATACTTTACTAAATCTGACCTTAGTGGGAATAGTTGAGGCTATTTTTAAGTTCTTTTGCTATTGCAGAATGTTGGAATGAATTTTTATAATTTTGTGAAAAACATTTTTTTTGATAGCTTAAAAAAAAAATTTGGCTTATGTTAAGGCAATAATTAAATATCATTTTTTTGGGAATATATATGTTTTATTTCTAGGATATATGGAAATAACGATTGGGTTAAGTGATCTACAGCCATTTGAGACCATTAAAGATGAAAAAGATGCTAGATCTAATATAGATATTGTTAGATATAGTCAAACTGGAGAGTAGAATGCAACTAAATCTGACGCAATATTTAAATGTTATCGAACTCTGTAGACCCATTCATAACTTGAAATACGAAGCAAATCAGTAGGACTATTTTTTACAATAATAAAAGGAAGGTTTTTTTCAAAAATTATATTTTTAATAATGATTGCTACAAAGTTATACCCCTTTTCTTGGGGATGTGACAGTTCCTGGCAACTACTTAACAGAAAAGGGTTAAAATACAAACAGGAAAAGGGTTAAAATGCAAACATAAAATGTATCTCTCCCTTCCTTTCACATATTCTAATTACTAGTAGTAATGAATAGAAATGAAAAGATGGGTTGTTGACGCATCAGGATATGTCTGATTTTGTAACAGTTGCAGATTTTTGTTTAAATTGAATACTTAATTATCAGGATATGTCAGATTTAAATATAGTTACAGATTTTTAAAAAAATTGGATACTAAGAGAAATCAATAGAGTAAATAGAATACAAACTAGCTTTTGAAGAAACACTAAAAGATACCTAAGTTTTTATTTTAATTTTTTTAAAATGTTTAAACAAACCTTTTTCTGGGGCTTGGGCCTAAGCTTGTCACCAGATATGCCCATCTCAGACAAGATCTGAGCCATGTCCCTTGTATTTGTTCCACAGTTGTTGGCAACATTTTTCTGGCATCGTTTGTGAATATTCATCTTACATACTAAAACAAAACAAAAACATTTTACTTTTGTATTTCTCTGGACACTTCAGATACATCAAACTTTTAATTTATTAGAAAATTAAAAAATAAAAATATAAAATACTCTAAAATATTTTTTTCTGTAAGTTTAAATTTACACACAAAGACATACACAAAAACCTTATAATGCAATTTATAAGTTATCATATCCAATTTATTGTTTGGCAGATGAATAAATTACTTTTAAAGATGTGAGGATAATTTAAGCCAACCATAACCAACATTCAATTTTTCTTTTAAATAAAACAAATGCCATGCTTAGTTTTTGATTATAAAATACTGTGTCAAAAATATTTATTTTCTGTGATTTTGCTTCTTATTATTGCATTTTTTAAAAGTGTGATTTGTTTAAAACTTTTACTTTTTTTTAGAACCTATTCAAATGTCACTAAGAAAAGCCATATTAGTTTGAAATAACTTCAGAACAGTAAGGCATTAAATACTAATTACACTGTTATTACACTATGTTTCCATTGGTTCAAAATGGTTATAAATTTCTAAACTTCCATCATGTAACAATTTAGATTTTTACTGTTATGAATTATATGCATGGAACTCTATCGTAAAAGTGTAAAAATCCTGATTCTCACTAAAAATTTTCTGTTAAATTTAAGCTCATTGTTTTGCTAATAAGAAAAGTAATGAAAATGCTGAGAATGCCGACATTTTAGTTTATATTTTACATTGTGATAATATAATGATTAAAATAGCCTATAAACGTTTAAAAATGAAATCACTTCTTATTACTTGTACAATTTAGAAGTATTAACAAATTACACATGCTAGGCTTTATCTAAATACTTTTTGTTTTCAGAATTTATCTCTTAGAGCACATACTTACTTGTATACAGATTTCAAACTCATATTTAACCTCATGTCCCTCTTTAAATATTGAAGAGTTCTAAATTAGTTTTAAGTATTTATTGTTAACTTTAATAGCTATTAATTATTTTATAAACTGAAAACAATTTCTATCCCATTAAAAAGTATTAAAAAAAAAAAAGAACATTTAAAAAAAAATTAATCAGTCTTTCTAGCAATGTGACATTTAAGCTTCTATAGTTATGTCCACAACTTGAAAATTATTGCTTTAACTTTAAATGCAAGATATCTACTGATAGTAAATCATGTGCATAAATTAGATAAAGGTGATGGATTATTTTGTATCAAACAATTTTAATGAAAAATGCTTTACTTTTAAAATGTTATGGATTGTGATCTTAAGATGTATTCCATATATCATAATCAATTAGAGATTGATTAAATTCCTCGAGGTATCTTTTTTTTCAAAACAGTTATTTAAGAAATAAAAACAAAACAAAAAGCTAGAAGTATATTATTTTTATATTAACTACCATTTCACTTCTACAGCACTTGATACATAAACACGCTTAAATTAAATAAATTAGAATTACCAACAGCTTTCTTCACTTCATAACCTTTATTCTTACAAAGATAAATTAAATAATTCTCTTATTTAAAGAACTAATCCTAATGGGACAGGATCTCAAAGTGTGGACTAATTCTGAAATTATATTTCTTTAGGCCTAAAAATGAAATGTATCTATTACATAAAAGTGATTATGCTCAACATAAAACTGTTAATATTAATTCTAGCTTCAATAAATTCAAACTGCATGCTTTCAAGAATAATAAATGCCATTTACCATCACACTGTAATCCCTGCCTTACTAATCCATATAAAAGTGATCCACAGTGATCACAAAATGTTGGCCTCCTATAATTATGAACATTAAATCTGTGTGGGACATTTATATTAAACCTTGTTCCAGTCACCTGTTCAAAAGCCAAAACAAAAAAGTAAATGTGTGTGTGTATGCATTAAGTCCATAAAACTATACATATTGAACAATATATATATATATATATATATATATATACACCGTATTTTTCGCCGTATAAGACGCACTTTTTCTTCTCCAAAACTGGGGGGGGGGGGGGGAGTTGGTGCGTCTTATGCGGCAAATACACATTTTACATGCATTAAAACTGCCCCCAACTTTGTGTGGCGCTTACTCGCAGTCCTTTCCTTATGCAGTGTGTGATGCGGGCTGGATTTGGGGCACGTACTGCGGGCTGTGGTGACTTCTGTGACCCTCCCTGCACGGCCAGGCTGTGTGTGTTCGGGCTTCCCTCTCCCTCCTATAGCGCGCCATGCCCCCCTCCCGACAGTCTAACCATGTGCTGCACGGGCATCATGCTGAGTTTACTGCCGGTACACACCGCCCTCCCTACGTCATAATGTGCCGTCTGGGTAGATGACAGACAACGTGTATGGTGTATGTGAGAAAGTGATCAGGCGGACCAACTAGTACAGTATTTGGTTCAGAATCTTTTTTTTCTAGATTTTCCTCCTTTAAAATTGGGTGCGTCTTATATGCCGGAGCGTCTTATACGGCAAAAAATAAGGTATATATATATATATATACATACTCATTTCTAAAACAGAGGTATTGTGCATGTATAAAACTATTAAAATTATATATAATTATAACCCCTAACAGACCAAAATGTAATTTCAATCTATTTCAGTGAAAGCATGGTATCTAGAAAATAACATCTGGTTACTTACCTCATCTGCTGGACCATCCCTGGAACCAGGGCATTTTGTAACTATATGTTGATGGCATCGCTTGTGAACAACACAGGTACAGACTAAAATAGAAATTTACAAAACAAATTTATATCAAGTTACAGTATATGCTAAAAATAACTTTATTAAAACATTTTTTTTAAAAATTCAATTTCAAGGAAAAAAACAAAAAATGTATATATATGTAATAAGCTGGCTACAGCTCAGTGCTACAAAAAGGAAAAACATTATCATAAAGTAAAATTCATAAGTAACTACTAGAGATGTTAAAAACAATGTGTACCTTGACACTGATAACCCTGTTTGCCAAGGCCCCTGAGGATAAACAAAAAACAAGGATTTAGTCATTTCCGAGAACAATTAAATAATTTCACAATATTTTAAGTGTGTGAATATTTCTAAAATAGACTTCTAAATTCTACAAAAACAAATTGAAAAAAAAAAAATACCAGATGAAGTCTCGACAGAGTGAGCAGAAAGTTGGCTGTCTGAAAAACATGGCCATAAACTTGTGCCCATTGACTTGATGCACACGCCTTCGCATGGCACCTCGCCTCCTGTTGAGCATTCCTTCCTTCTCTTTGAACACTTTTTCTTTCGGCGTTTCCGCAGCTACAAACATAAAAAAAAAGATATAACAAAAAATAAAATAATTTGATGATGGGTTCTTAAAAGCTTTTAATACATGGCTTTTTTTATTATTAAAGTCATGCTAAAGGATTGTATCATATAGCATTTTTTGAAGCAACAACAAAATGCTGCTAAATAATTCTGAGCAGTGCAATGAACATTGTCAATATATTATTTTAAAAAAAGCATCTTTATACCATTTAATTCTTCCTAAAATTTTCTTTTAAAAAATTGCAAAGAAAAAATTAATAACTAAAAAAGGTGCAAAGAAAAATTTAATAATTGAACATTTTGAAATGGAAATTATCTGATAAACAGTGCAGTCCACCACAATTGGCAAAATTTAGGATTTTCTTTGTTTGCAAACATTACTTTGAAAAGTTGACTGTTATTACATATTCATATATCCAAGGTATTTTTTTAAAGTAGGTTTTGTTTATAAAAATAAATTACTATGGATTTAGTAAACATAGTCAAAATGGTAATATTTACTATAAAAAAAATGGTGTTTGTCTTTCTGACATATTTACTCTTATCCTTGGATAAGGCAAGGTTAGCCATTTTAAATTTAAAATAGCTAAGAAAGATACAAATTGTGTCTTCAAACTAGATTTCAAATATTTTCAAGTTTTTTTCTGTATTTTTTTATCACTGTATAAATGAGAAAATGAATCTTTTTAATTTCCACACAAGTTGCACCCACTTAGTTTACATGTACCATTTCTTTAATTTGGAGATTGCCATGTAAGGTGGATAAATATTAATAGTTTTTTTTGTGTGTATCTGGTGTGCAGAATATAGGAAGCACTGATAAGCTTTATATATTTTTAAAAGCATGTAAATTAAATTTTTTGTCCCTATTTAGCATTCCTGAATCTAATTACTAGGCCCTTATTCTTATAGCACAAAAGTTTTTTTTTACAATTTAGTTGGCAACAATGTTTTTTAAAAGTTGAACATCCTAGATACTGCTTATCAAGTTTTGTATATCTATCACCAAACCTCTTCTAATCTTCCTCTTTTCACTTCTAATGTTTTTCTATTTCCCACCACATTGCTTTCTCTTCTTTTATGTTACTTTGTAGTTTGTTGCTTGAAGAATATAAACCAGATCAAAAAACAATCAAAATGTAAACAAAGAGCAGATTACTGTGTTTAGAATTACCAACTCTAAAATGTCTTTCAATACATTCTGTACATGCTTATGCTCTTTAACAAGATGCCTTTTATTTTATTCCACTTATGTTCTTAGCTTTAAACAGTACTAAAATGAATTAAAATAAATGTTATTGAAATGAATGACAAAAATGTTAAAATACATTGCATAGCGTACCATTACATTTGTACTGTTTTAAAAGTAATTCTACATTTAAAGGGAAAAAAAAAAGATAAATGCTAAGTGAAATGCTTTGTTGATTTTTAAAAAAATGTAATTTATTGATTTGTTTTAAACTGAAAAATGTATTGATTGAATAGCAATAAGTGTATTGTACAGTAGAACGTCGTTTATCCGACTCAATTGGGACCGGACACCGTTCGGATATGCGATTGTTCGGATAACCGAAAACCGAAGCGATCCATGCAGTATATGCAACCGGACACTATACAAATACATGTACATGTGGTTGATAAAAAAAAAAAAAAAAAAAAAAAACTGGTCCGGATATTTGATGCTCCGGATAATAAACGTTCGGATAAACGACGTTCTACTGTATAACATTATTATTACCCCGATACTATTATTATTATGAGAGAGAGTAGGGAAAAATGATTTAAATTATTCTTTTTCGGCAGACCTTATATTTTCTACAAACCTTGAACCTTTTTTAGGGTGATTAAGAAAGTTTTAAAGCTAATTTTTCTTTCATAAAGTAAAGGGCCAATTAAAAATTTAGTTTTCTAAGTGTTGGATTTTTTGTTTATTGTAATATACAACATTTGTAAGCACAAAAGATACATTTTTAAAATACCCTTTGATGGAATGGCCTGCACTATAATAAGCCCCTCTACACATTTTGAATTTACCTACCCTCCCCAAAAGGAACAATCCAATAGAGACCACTTCTACAATTTAGCTCTCCATTTACACACAAATTTTTTTAACCCATCATCAATGTGTTGTGTGGGGTCACTTGTGTGTCTGTTGCATAGTTAATTTGTTGTTTTTGTAATAGTTGAGGGGAAAATCTTTTCCAAATCACTGCTGTTTATCAAGACTCTGCTATAAAACTAATTAACAATGGAGGATTGCTTAAAGTTGTAGAACCAAACAGCCATTAGATGCCAAAAAGTTATAGGCTTGCTTAACATCTATCAGATATAACCCTTTGTGTAAAATGACTCTGATTTCCCTCCTCCATAACTATACTTTACTTACACATTTATAACCTATATACTGACTTCTTTGGTTCATCAATTGAAGCCAGTAAGATTAAAATATCTTTGCATTATCTACCGTTGAACAGTGATGGAGGTCAGTGTAATACACACTTCTTTAGTCTATCATTTGCAGCTCTCATAAGGATAAAATGTCTCTACACACACAACCCCTTTTTTAAAGTGTATATGTATGCATGTTACAGATCAGATGTAACCCTGAGAAATGTTGGGCAGATGGTCGCATGTAAGCTGAATAGATTTTGAGGAAATTATAAAGTGGACTGTCATAGTTGAAGTTATAAACACTGGTATGAAAAATGGGAGAACAAGCATGAGATTTTTAATTTTTTTTTTTAAAGTGAGTTATATAAAGATCTTTTACAAATTATTTCACTTGTGCTTCTACATATATATGTATACAAATAGGTTTCTACAAATGTATGTATATATATAACTACTTTCAGTTTTGTATATATATTTCATATGAGTTATAGTCAATTTTGTTTTTAAAAAATCTTATGTTTATTTCAAGCTCTTTATTAAGAATGTTATATGTCTACATCAGCCTGGTTGTACTAATTGTCTGTGTGGACAAACCAATGATGGAGTTTCAACATCCCTCAATGAATATATTATATATATATATTATTCATGCTAACAATTCTATGGCTTTTAAGTTCTAAGAATAGATCATGGCTTTAATGACCTTTGCCTTCATGACTGAAATAGGCATCCTATTTTACAGTGTTGTCAACACTCATACACAGATATTGATATATACTTGCAGCTATATATATATGCAGCTAAAAATAATAGTATTATGATATGTTGGAAAAAATTAAATATCAATAATGCTTTTATAAATTTCAGATGTGTAATGTTTGAGTGAGGTTGTGTCACTGTAGAATGGTATGTTATTTTGTGACCTCTGCAATGTTTTGTATATTATTATTATTAACTATTATTATATTATTATTATTAATTTAAGTCAAATTTCCCTAAATGATAAATATATTATTATTAAAGTGTTATTGTTTATTTTGACCATTTATATCTCCTAACTTTTTTATCAGAAAAAGGAAATGAAAGCACAATTACAATAATAAACCATAGAAAGTTATGTTTTGAGACATTTGAGTTGTGGAGAAATAATAAAGTACAATTTGAAATGGGACAGACAGCCACTACATGCACTTTCAAAGTGCTGCTAAAGTTATTTCAAAAAGTCAATGCTAAAGAAAAAAAAAGGGTTACTAGAAGTTCTTCCCCCTCCCCCAACTCAAACAGTTTTTATAGATTATATACAGTCATATATATATATTGGATAATAGAACTAGCTAGACAAAACTGAAGAACGTTTTAGGACATCTATAGGAGTGCAGCAAGGATGCATTCTCTTTACAGCTCTATTTAACATATTTCTGAAGCATATAATAGAGGATTTACTCCTAGCTTAACCATAAATGGGCAACCTATTTCTAATCTCAGGTTTGCAGATATTGGCCTCATTGGAGAATAGTCAGACAAGGTACAAGATCTTACTTGAAAACTGGATGCTGCGGCTAGAGCAGTTGGCATGGAAATCAGAGTAGAAAAAAGCAAAATACTATTTTGTGGTGGAGGTTGGATGACATTTTGCATACAGTTCAAAAACCAAACATTTTAAGAAGTTGACTCATTTAAATACCAAGGGTCCAACATAACAAAAGATGGAGGATCAATTTAAGAAATAAAAACCCATTTAAGCTTGGCATATGCTGCTATTAACAAATTGTGAAAAATCTGGTAGAGTAACATCAGCTTCCAAGTAAAATTAAAAAGTGCTGTATTTTTCACTAGTTGTCTCTGTACTCCAATATGGTTGTGAAAGTTGGACAATGAACACCGAGGCTGAAAGAAGAATTCAAACCTTTGAGAAAAAATTTTGTACTACAGAAAAATGCTGGGTATCAGATAGCAGGAAAACAAATCAAATGAATGTGTACTGTTACACTCTGACTGGCCAAAAGGAGAAACTCCTCAACACTGTAAAGATGCGAAAGCTGAGCTGATTTGGTCATACTGTAAGACATGACTCACTGTCAAAAGTCATCCTTCAAGGTACAGTGGCAGGAGCATGAAGAAAGGGTCATCCAAAGAACAGCTAGATGGAACATGTAAAAGAATGGATCGGCCTCTCTTGATATATGCTACTAAGAACAGCTGCTGACCGGGAAAAATGGAGGAATTTGGTTATAAGGCAAACTGTCAGAGCATCCCTATGACAAATGTCAATGTACAGTTGATGACCTAGACCTATTAGATATTTTTCAGATGAAAGTATTGATCTAAGCCTAGCGCTAAGTAACAACTATTTGATTTTATGTATTGGGTTTATCAATCTTCTTGTATGGACTTGTAGATCTATCGCATGTACTAGAAGTAGGTTAAATTCAAACAGTAGTCTTAGACTAAATCTTTCTAATAGTCTAAAATGACTTGGACCTAGATACAAACTGCCAAACCTGTATATATATTATTGATAATTGATACCTATTTTATTGCTCCAATTATTTTACTTTATAACAGGCCTTCTTCAGTTATGCCTGTCTATTGACGTCATCTTGATTTGATAGGGCCTGTAAATCTAAATCTAGACTCTACAACCAGAGTTGAAGTGGTATATAGATCTAGATGATAACTTGTTTTTTTATGTACATATTTACTATTTATTTGTTAGACTTAAGACCTTACTCTTGATTTGACTGCTAGGCTACTCAGCAACTACAATATATTGGTATTATGTGTACATTTACATTTGCACACCAGTGCAACACTGCTTGTGTTTACATAATCAATGGAGTTCCTTAAATGTCTTCCCTCATTAACACTTCTTTTGTTTTTTTATAACATAAATATATACAGCAACTGTCTTGATCTAGAAATTTCTGGACACAATAACTAGATTAACTAGGTGTAACTTCAATTGAATAATTAATAACCAATTACTACTAGTTAGAATTTAGAGTAAGGGCTTAGCCTTAGTTTAGTTTTATATAGATATCTACTCTAGATCTCTAGCAGACTTAACTAGATCTAGATAGCTAGTCTAACACTATATCATATATCTAGATCTAATAAATTTAGTAGATTTTATTGTTTGAGTGAGAAGAGCCTATTTAGATACAAGTATAGTATTATAATTTCGAGTAATGAAGTAGCCTAAAAAACTCTAAACACTGCCTGGTGACAAGAGTGATAGATCTAACTAATATTCTAAGTCTAAGTCAGGTAGTGACTGGAGGAAGGGAAGGACAAATAATTGGATTTTTTTTTGGTCATTATTATCCTAACTGTAGGCTAGATGTATCTAGTTTGGTATAAAAATGGATCATTGGCAGGACATAGACTAACACTTGAAACTGCATTATTCGATTGAGTTGCTCATTATCATAACTCAAGATGAGCGCTACCCGACGAGCAGCACAATGTCTACGTCATACTGACATTCTGTTCCGATCATTACCGAGAAGGCGCTAAGGGCAATAATAATGTGTCGGGAATAAAAATTGATTGTCAAATGAAAACTTTTGCAGTTACTGCAAACAGACGAACTAGACCTAGAATCTATAGATCTAGAACTATCTGTAAAAATAAAAATTCGGATATTTTCATATCACCGTTTTATTCTCACAAACGCCGTAAGGAGATTATTAAATTAGAAATTGAAATAAACTAATTTACCTTCAGAAGCGGAGCCGCAAAGTTCGATAATAATGTGAAGCTTTCCATTGGGTTCCAAATCAACCTAAAATAAACAGAAATACTTTTGATTCACTCAGACTTCACGCTGTAATTTTTACAATGGTAAATTATCGAATAAACACCGATAATAAAAAGCTAGAATAAATAATGTAAAATTAATATGAATTCGGAAAATGTCCGGATGAGGCGCCCCGATTCCGAGGCGAGACGAGAGAGAGAGAACAAAAATGGCTGCCGTGAGCCTCAGGTTAGCTGAGGGTAACGAAAAAACAACAAACGAGAAGTGATCACTTGAGCACTAAGTAATGAGAAGGGGAAAAAAGCCGACACACGCTAATTACCCAAAAATCTGATTTCCCTTTCACGTCATCAAAAGAAATACTACAGTTAGCCACAAATTCATCCGGGGGAATAGCAGCGTCGTGAAAAACGGTCAAATTTACAGTCTGTCCATTGTGAACTTCCGAAGTGAAATCCTCGTTCCATATCCACTGCGGCTTCACGCTCTTGGGCTTGGTGGTCGTCTTGGCGACGTACACTTCGTCGACGTCTATGTTGACATACGGCTCAATCATCTGAGAGGTCCTTTCTTTCGTGGAAAGATGCCTCGTCGCGAAGTCAGTGGGTTTAAGATCCACCGCCTCACATATTTTTATTTTCACAGAACCGTTGAAGAAGACCATTTTTGGCCTTCTCAGGCCGTCGAGCCTGATCTCTGAATTCTGCAGACGACCGAGGGAAACAGTTATCCAAATCCTGCCGTGCTTGGAAGCATTTAGAGGCCTGGCAAAGAAATTTTAATCCAAAAACTTAGAATATCACAGCAAAAAAAAAAAATATCACGGAAGTTGTAATACGAATTTAGCATTAGCACAGCCGTCAGGAAAATGCAGATAAGTTTTGCGCATGCGCTTTGATTAGTGCTATACCTTCGACCCAAGATCCCTCGAGTCCGGATCATTCGGCTTCGCGTTGAAACATTGAGCGAGCGAGCGAGCGAGAGAGATGGACGCTAAAACTAAGAATGAAGGGAGAACAAAATCCAGGACTTGAGAAAAGCGCGGATGCCAGTCACAACTTCAGCAGAACTGAATGTCACATGAAATAGATTTTTATTTACGAAAAAAAAAAATCTAATGAGATCTGTTTGACAATAAAAGAATTTTCCTAAGGTTGGGTGTTTTTTTATTTATCACAAAAGAGAGAGAGAGACATGCTAATTCGCGGAAACGTCAAATGAGGACAATATATCTTCGGTGTGGAAAAGGAGGGTGGGGTGGAGGCCGTGGTTCACTTAAGTCTATATCTAGATCTTGAGTAGTTTTATTTTACAATCATTGGGGATTAATTAATGCATGTTGATTCTAGATCTTCACTACGCCAGAAGTTATTTTAATTTTCTGTTGGGCATGACACATATTATGTGACGTGATTCTGATAGATTTAGATCTATAGTCACTAGCTAGGCAGTGGCGTCACTTGGGTCGGCGTCACCCGGTGCGGTCAACTTTAGTTGTCTGATATTATGTCAATAATTATAACAAATTTTAAAATGTTACAATCAGTAAAATTAGAAACATCATGTTAGCACTTTTTTAAATAAAGAAAATTGTTTTTTGTTCATTGTTTATGACTTATGATGACGAATGAAACAATGTTTGTTTGTTTTTTTTAAACGTAAAATTCATTAAAAGGTGCAAAAACTATTTTTTTAAAGAATAAAAGCATACAATCACAAAAACGTTCTACAGTTTCCTTTTCTGTATTTTCAACTACAAACTTATCGTGATTGCTCCTTTGTTCCTCTCAAAAGTTTCCTAATTTTCACAAGAAGCCACAGACACACACTCATATACGCATTAAAACATTTTAACGCTTAGTGAAAGAGTTAGTAGAGATGCTTTGAAGTCCCAAAAGCATATGAATTGTAAAAAAAACTTCTTCAAGATGAACTGTTCATTTCTGCAGGCCTTGATGTTTTATTAGTTGTGGTAAATATCCACACACTGCTACTGATTTGGAAAAGGGCATCAACAAGACTTCATTGGTTGATACAGAAAGAGAAGGTCTAGGTTATTTTAATCGTATGAACAAGAAACAGCATGTTTACATTTTGAGAAACACCAATACCGCCAAATGTTAAATAGTATTAAAATAATCAATCTAATAACCTCAAATATATTTGAGATCATATATATATGATCGCCTCCAGTCTGAGCAAAATCTCTCAAAGTATCTTAACTTACTTGACTTAATTCTTTTGACTCCGAGTACAACATGGGGCCGCAACAGTACGTCAACGTCGGACTATGTTCGGAGCTATTTCCCTCAGTTGCGTCAATGTCTATTCTGCCATCTTTCTTTCTTGATCTACCGATCATCGCCAAGTTTGTTTTCATCCCCCAACCTTTCTCTTCCCCTGTGGGTTCCAGTCTAGAGCCTGTCTTACAATGTTATCTCTTCGCAGTATTTGCCCAATCCCAGCCTCATAATATTTGCGTTGTTTCATTTTTTGTTCTATCGGTGTTTGCCGAGTTGTCTCCTATAAATGCTGCAGTTTCAAATAAAAAGATTTATGCAATCAAACATTGACCTCTTTTTGGTTAATGAATGTTATGTTTAAAGATTGTTTTCCTAAAATGTTTTTGTTTATAACATTCCTACGCACTGAAACACTATGCTGGTTTGAGCTCAAGTGTAACACTTTTCGTAGACAAAAGTTTAACCATCATTTTGTCAATAGTTAACCCTTTAGTTTGAATGTATTCTTGTGTATATTTGACTTCTTTTAATAGAAAATAGCAAAAAGCCACAATAGCTGTATCACGTTTATCAAATTGTTCTTGGGTATATCAGTAACAAGACGAGGGCTCCAGCGAGTAGTTGATAACTTTTAGTCCGTTTAATTAAAATGTCCAATCGATGGGTAGAAGCGCAAAGAAATAAAACAATTTCTTTCATGGTACCAAATAATTCTTATGCATAAAAAAAAAATAAAAGGAAAAAAAGAGTTGACCACATAAATTTAGCGAATGGTCAGAACGGTCTACATCTATAAAAAAAAATAAAAAAATTTCTCATTTAAAAAAAAATCTTAAAAAACAAATTCTTTCAATTTGACGTTACCAATGCTGATTTTAAGATGTAACTTCAGACATTTGACCATTGTCTATTATTTCCGATGTGTATGCGAACGAGATACTTAAGTATCTTGCAACGTCCAACCTTTATATCTCTGATAAGTAGGCTATATCCTATACGTGGTTTGCTAAATCGTAAAAAAAACTCATTCTTAGAATTTTTTGATAGGTTAGAAACTAATGTCCTTTGAGCATTGCTGCCTTTCAATCGTATAAGATGTTCTTTCATACTGGACCATATTTGGATAACGATAACATTTGAAGAAGAAATAAGAAGAAGAATACCGATCACTTATTATACTGGGATAGACCTATTTTAACTGACAAAACGGTGGATTTTAATCGTCCTGATCTGTTCTTTATTGAACAAAAAAAAAGACATCATTGACATCGCCGTACCACTATCCCATAATATAAGGAAAACTGAAATGACAAAACAAAGAAAATATGGGAACCTAAGCTTGGATATATATATCATGGGCGTAGCCAGGATTTTTTTCGGGAGGGGGGGGGGGGGTTGGGGGGGGATTTTCCCCTTTCCTCGCGAAAAAAAATCATATGTATGTATGTGTGTGTGTACATAATTTTTATTACATTCTGACCCTTCATTCCTTCGAAAGACTTTTTTTGTACCCTAGAATAGGTTCTTCCTGGAGTTACTGGAAAAATTGTAGACTCCCCGCTATTGCCAGCCAGGGGGTCTAGGGGAGCGCTAGAAGCTCCCTCAGGCGGGGCGAAGCCCCGCCGCCAAGCACTATTTCTGGTATTGAAAGCCAACAAAATGCATATTCTGAGGTATCTACAGTGCATTTTCCTGCTATTAAAAAAATTATTTCGAAAACCTAATGTGCTTTTCTTACTGACTTAGACCCTCCCGCGTCGTTCAGCGCATTTACCGTCAAGCTAAAAATTTGTCTCTGGTAATGCCTGAAGCCTCTTCCCATCTGCTCTGAGGACGTCCATGAATGTGTGGAGCCATGTTGTACTAGGATGTCATCGCAACTCTTATTATGCGTAATTAATTTGTCGGAGAACATGTCCCTCAAACTTCTGTCACAATCTTACTAAGGGGTCGACTCCCAGTTCGGTAAAGGATTTCCTTGATTTAGAACTGATTTCTATAACTGACTCCTAAAATCTGTCTTAGCCATCTTTGTTGAGCCACATTTAGTGTTTTCAATTTCGGCAGATGACTATTCACTGCCCTTTATTAATGGAGCCCAGCCACTCTCTTAAATACGCTCTTGGAATTATGTGACTGTAGTTTGCTTCAGATTTTATATCGAAAAGGGAAGTTTAATCGTCGAAATCATCTGTTGGGGGTTTTAAACTAAAAAATCTCTGAAGTTGTTTTTTTAAATTCAAAACCTTATTTAGCTACGGTCATAGAATTTGGTAAATGTAGTTTGCTTTAGAATAATATTGAATGAAGATAGAGGTTTTCCACCTCAAAACGCTCTGTAAGGGGATTTTAAACTCAAAACCATCAGGAGGGGTTTTAAACTTAAAAAAAAAAGCCATCTGTAGGAGAGGGTTTTGAACTCACAACCCCCAATTGGCTTGGCTACGCTCAAATAATTTTAGTGTGTAATTTGCTTTTTTTATATTGAAGATGTATTTTTAGCTTCAAACCCCGCTGGCGGGGGGGGGGGGGGGTTAAAACTCAAAACCCCTTTGGCTACGCTCATAGATTTTAGAGTGTGTAGTTTGCTTTTTTTTAAATTGAAAGGGTATTTTTGAGCTTCAAACTCCACTGGAGAGGAGTTTAAACTAAAAACCCCTTTGACTACACTCATAGAGTTTGAACCCCCCCCCCTGCTACGCCCATGATATATATATATATGTTCTTTATAGACTACATATATACAATAGACCCTGTTGTTATATCAACTGAGGGGATAATGAGAAATGATCTCACAGATACTTTCCTAAGAAGATTCTCATTGCCTGTCAGAATTCGGTACTGCTGCAGACCTGCCACATCACCAGAAAATCTCTCAAGGGACATTGTTAAAGGGACTTTGAATTCTGTTTCTCTCTAACGAAGCTTGACCTATCAGTGCCAGAGAATGAATATTAGTTCGTTTTTAACATAATAATAATCTTTATTATTCAGCCATAAGGAAATTTATCTAACAATTTCATATATTAATAATTAACAATTTCCACCGTCTAAAATAAATTCCCTTTAATCAATAAAGATTCATCTTTAATATGGCCACGAAATACCGAATTTGGCTTAGCCAGACACAATGTGATATCAAGCAATCTGTGCAAGATGTCCTCACATTTTTTTGTTCTTTACATCATAGCAATCAATGCCTTGCTAAGTTTTTTAAATCTAAAAAAGCTAAAACCTACGCAAATGCTTTAAATTTTTTCGTAGGCCGATAAATGTTCTTCAGATCGTAAAAATCAGAGTATCGCGATTTTCTAATTTTTGACTTAAACAAGACACCGATAGCAATTTAAAGACAAACACACAAACACTCTTTTGTTCCCCTGGCAATCAAATTATTAAATAGAAACAATTTAATATAATTTTTTTTTCACATGTAAATTATGAGCGAGTCAGTAGTGAATTTTTTTTTTTTTTTTTTTTTTTTTTTTTTTATAGTTACAATGTTTTGTTTGGTGTAGGCCTAATGCACAAATTGTAAGACAAATTTCTTTACAGACAATAAAGATTATTATTATTATTACACTGAGAATGAAAGTTGTAAATATTTTTTTGATTTAAAGTTTAACAGATAATTTCGAGCTTTATTCAAATGTATGTATTAACTCTTTCTCTCCGTAATTATTTACCACATTCTGGTGGAATCAACGCTGCTATCGTCAGTTAGGAGAGAAAGAGTTAAGTTAATACGCATGCAAGGGTATAATATAGGCATATATAACGGACAGTCCGGAACTAAATCACAACACCGCTTTCAATACGTCTTTATGAACACGATATTGACCTTTCAATGATAAAGCTCGTTACAAGTGAACATGCTCTAGTCACTTCAGTGCCTTCAATCATACTTCAATAGGCCCTATCGGTCCGTCTCACCTACGCTCTACTTACTGCGTTGTAGACGCCATGAAAATGACTTTCTAAAGCTCAGAAATAAGAAAACATTGATAAGAGTTCCCCCAGACGCCTAGCAGGGTAAGGAAGAAGGTTGCGAACGTCATATTTTGGTTCTTGGGAGAAAAGGGGTGGTTGATCTCTAGTAAATATTTGAGAAAAACTAATTTATTGTGGAGAACGGATTATCTTTTTTGGTTTTGGTTTGGGGGGACAATTATGATATTATCATTGATCCTTTTAAATGTAAGTAACTTAGTCACAATCATAGACATAAATAAATATAGACTGGCCGATTAAAGAGTTTTATGAAACGAAAATTTGTGACTTGCAATTTTGTGTACTTTATTATACAGCATTTATAAGCAGTATAAAAGTTAAGTATTCATATCTATTTCAGCCACACACTATATATATTGTAAATAAGGATGCAGTGTAGTTTTGTTTAATCTCTAAGAATGAAGATTATGCAATTTTTCATAATTCGGAAATCCAAATACAATAGATGTACATGTTTTCAAGTTACATGAAGTTACTTCATTCGGCCAGTCTATATTTATTTATGTCTATGGTCACAATCTACAGAAGAAAAAAAATAGAAATTTAAGAGTATATATACTTTTTAAAATAAACCTAAATAATCTAGCTCTGGAATATCTAGATAAACATTATAGCTAGAAGTGTAAATCTTATCAATAAATATTGTTGTTACCTGGCAAATGCAAACCAGAAGAAAAAAATCTGGCAGTACTTCTTGTTTCGATTCTATGTTTACATAAGAAAATGTTGACATCTTTACGAGCAACCTTGAATATTTATAAAACGTTAGTATTTTAATTTTTAAATGCTAGATCTAGAGTTTTACATAAAGATTCTAGACTTAAAAAATAAAATAACAATTAGATCAGGCTAAGTTTTATTTAGAAAATCGATTATGCCATAAACATAATAGTAATAGAATAGACATCTAATTCATCGACTAAGACTAAGTCGTCTAAGTCTATCATTCCTAATCCTATGCATCCTCTGCCTCTGTCGCTCTGTGAACTCTGTCTGTTACTAGTTAAGTTACTACTACGAGTACGACTACTTAGATCTAGTCGTCACTTAGTATTAGTTCACTACTAGTCAGTGTAGTCACTCACTGTAGTAGTCTGTAGGCCCTATTTATCATCATCATCAAACTCCATTAGAGTTGATAGAGTGAGGGCTTGAGAGGCTCAAATCCTCTCTTGCAAAAGCCCTGGACAGAAACCCTGCTGTCTTGCATAGTGCATAAATGTCGCCATACAGGTAGAGAATATTGAGTTTCCCAGATCTGTCGAGACGGAGATCAGCAAGTCTGGGGCAGTCAAACAGAATATGAGGCACAGTTTCCTCTTCTTCCCCACAGCAGGGGCACATTGAATCAAAATTTGGCCATAGCCGCGAGAAATATGAGCCAACAGGACAATGGCCTGTCATGCACTGTGGTATAATAGCTTGCTCAGGCCTGGACAGCCTCCACCACGGGAAGTGCGGTCAGGTCGCCTCATGCGCTCCCAGACTCCGCGGGCTTTTTGGGACTTGTCCCAGCACTCAAATCACTTTTCCATTTGTTTTTTTGTATTATAGCCAGGCCCTATTTATAGACACTATAGTCATTAGTCCTAGTGTATTACTGTTAGTAATGTCAAATGTTGTTACTGTTAGTGTAAGTAGAGGTAGTATTACTGACTGTTAGTGAAGTCTCACTGAAGTGTTTCAACTGAGTTTGGGACCCTCACATAGATCTATGAGTAGTATAACTAGTATAACTTGTACTACTTTGTGAGTTTGTCTAAATAGAATCTAAATCTAGTATATATTTGATATACAATAGATGTCATAGATCTAAATCTATTTAATTTAGTTGACATTCTAGAATAAGAATTAGATAATTCGTTGGTTTATATAAATCAATAAATGACTGTCATTTGCATTATCATATTATTTATGTATTCTAATTTTCATGATTAAAAAAAAACAAAAAAAACTTGACTCTGAGCCAATAGGCTGAATGTAGGTATGCCAAGAATTTATACAACTCCTATAGATCTTGTGTAAACTTAATTTGTAATCAACCATAGAAAAATGCATTTTGTCATAATCGACAATAATAAAATAGTGATGTTTCTGGAAAAAAATAATTTAAAAGACTTTTAAATCTTTTACAAAATCTTACATTTCATGACTTGTGCAAGTTGATTTCAATTTAACTTTTATATTTATTGGACATCTGTGCTGTAAGTTGTTTATTACTGTAAACTATTATTTTTATTTTTTAATCATTTATGTAAAAATACTTTTCTAAATCTCAATTGTGAATGAATTGTCATTTACAGCTCATCAAAGTTACAACCTTTACTGCATAGTTCATTAAGGAAAGCAATCCCTTCATCTACTGACATAGGCTCAAAATCTTTGGCTACAACAACAGAGTTACCAAAGTCTGACCCTGATGAAGAACTACACATAAGTGATAGCTGTGTAAAGGTAGAGATTTTACATGTCATCAATTATTCACATTATGGTACTCTTACCTTTTTTTTTTTTTTTGCATGGTGAGCCTTCTTCCTCGTTCACATTATTATGTTGGAGCGTTAAGATGACTAGACCAGTATATGAGATGAACTATGCAGTGGTTTCCAAATCAGGGAACTTTCCATATAGTTTTCTTTCTATAGGGCTGTTTTGGGGCCAGAATCAAACATCAACATCACAGTGGATCCTTGGAAACATTGGCGTCATGGGAAATGAAAGAACAGATAAGCTTTCAAAGGCAGGATCATCTATGGAAAAACCAGATAGACCTGTTAATTACCTCACCCTAAGGTCAATGTTAATCAACAACCACAAAGAGGAGTGGCTCAACCAATGGGCAACAGGAAACACAGGCAGAGCCATGTACAAAGAAATAAACATGCCTAACAAACTGGACAGTATTAACTTCCTCCCCTGCAAAGAGCAATCTACAATCTTCCAACTACGGACAGGACACACACCTCTGTTAAATTACCATCTTAAAATAAATCCCACACAACTCCCCCTTTGTAGACATTGCGTCCACCCTTATGAAACCATAAACCATATCCTGTTTGAATGCCCCTTCCTAATCCACCTTAGGCAGATCCTACTACCACTCCAGCCCAACATAACCAACACCCTGTACGGCAGTGCTGAACAACTGAAGTAAACAGCACACTACTTTTCCTTGGCACAGTCTGCAAAAGAGCTGACAGCTCAGCAGCAAAAAGCTGGCTAGAAGAAGAAGAAGAAGAGCATTGAGATGACTAGACCAATATATGAAATGAACTGCGCAGTGGTTTCCAAATCAGGGAACTTTCCATATAGTTTTCTTTCTATTGGGGTGTTTTGGGGCCAGTGTCTTGTTCGGGCCTCTTGGAAAAGATTGCAGTTTTGAAGGACATGGTCAGCATTCTCTGGTGACACTCCACATGCACAGATTTCACGGGTGAGCCAATATTGATAATTTGGGGGATGTGAATCAGGCATGTGTCTTCTGACTGCCTGGTCATGTGGTATACACTTCAGACTGTCGTCACCATTGAACTTTGCCTGCTTCCCTCCGGAAGTTTGTGCTATGTCATAATAATCTTTATTTCTGAATGAAAGTCTGAAAACTATAAAACAAAGAAACTTTTGTGACTTTTGAAAATTTTTATTCTGCATTTTTGCAAGGATAAGTTTCTGTAGTAGTTGAATGTGTTAAGGCACACTCTTTCGTTCTGCTATTTAGTTCCAAAGAATTGTTGTTATTTAATATTAAACAATCACAAGGAGTCTTGGAATATAGTCTTCAAGGGTTTTTCTAGCCAACCTATGAGCCTTGTCTTCATTACTTCACTAGACATGGGCTCATCATAATTGCATGTTCATCAGAGACTCTGTGTCTTGAGAGACGTTCTTTTCCCTTTGCAAATTTTCATGTGACCAAATACTTGATATATATATTCACAGTCACAGGTTAGGCATTCAAAATCACTACATGCTACATTGTTTTATACTTTCTTCCTACTTCTGGTGTGTACGCCATCTGCGCTCCAGGCTATCTGATGTAGATCAACTCTTTAAAGCAGTTTTATATTTAAAACCTTTTAATGCCATTTGGTTTTGATAATTTTTCTGTGGCAGGTGTGAAGGAAGGAGTCTGATTTCTTTAGATGTATTGTTATAATTGCCCAGGTCATAACCTCTAAATCATGCATTGTATATCCAGCTTAGCAACTAGCTATTTATAGAATCATTTCAATAAGTAAAATAATAGTAAATAACTTAAGATTAAATGAATTGAGAATTACAATTATAATATTAATAATATCAGTATTAGGTCATTGGAGTTAACTGTTTATCTCCGTAATTATTTTCCATGTTCTGACAGAATTGTTCATTTTTCACATTTGTACATTCTACCCTGTTATGATTAAACTTCAATAACTACAGCATTTTCGCTTGTAAACAGAAAACGTTTTGGTATAGAATTATAGGAGAATGCATACTCTTTTTATATAACACAAATACAAATGAAGGTATCCTTAATTAGGAGATAAAGAGTTAATTCTGCTGCTTTGAATAATCATGTTTTGTTTGCCCTTACTATATAATTGTGAGTAGGCTTAATCTTTTTGTTTTATAAAAAAAAATATAACTGCATCAGATAAGTAAACAAAGAAAATGTTTTGTTTAAAAATTGAATGCATTATAAAATGGAATGTTTTTTAAGATACTGTTAATAAAATCATCGATGAATTTCAAGTCAACTCCTTTCAAACCAAATATAAAGTTTACTATCAAAAGAAAATCAAATGAATAAAAAAATCTTTGTATTATTTTGTATGATATGATGTGTTTTAAAAAAAAAATAATTCCAAAAATTTGTTTGAAATTTTAATGACTAGAGGTTAAAAGAAATCAGTGATGGTGTCAACAATTTGCGAATTCTAGTGGAAGGCGGTGGATGCTCAGGATTTCAGTACAAGTTTAACTGGGAGCCTACAATCACAGAGGAAGATGTGTGAGTATGAAAGTAAAAGTTGATGTGTACAGAATAGAATTATGTTCTTCTTTATTAGTGAATTTTTAGGAAAATTGTTTCTGATTCAATTTTATTCTCCATTTAATTGTATATGATTGATTTCCGTTTTGATGTTCACTAAATACAAATGTGTGTTTGTTAGTAAGTTTTTAAAATAAAATTCACAGGATTTCCCTGTATTTTGTTATGTCATCTCTCTATGCAAACAGACTTTAAGATGAATTGTAATTGTAATTCTGTACTTGTACTGTTTTTAGAGAAACAGGTTATCTAGAGTTATATTCCCAATTAAATATTCTTAATCTACATCAGATTTGAACTCAAGACACTCAATTCAACAGCCAGGTGTTTTTCTTTTAACGTTTAGTCCAATACCAAACAAGATTTAAATTTTAGCATTGATCTAAGGACTTAGTTAGTTTACTAGATTTTGTTAAATATAATGTTATGTTAATATAATGTTTTACAACTAACTGTATACCTATTTTTTTTTAATAAATATTTTTTGTTTGTAGGTGATTAGAATTAATGTTACTATTGTTTTTCTCATCAACAGAATCTTTGAGAGAGATGGAGTGAAAGTGGTCATTGATAAAATGTCTTTAGACTTTGTGCGGGGAGCGACTCTTGATTTTTACCATGAACTGATCAGATCTTCTTTCCGTATCATAAACAATCCCAAAGCAGAGCAAGGTTGTTCATGTGGATCATCTTTTTCAGTCAAACTATAGATACTGTGAATTAAACGCTTTGGTATAAAAAGAAATATCCTGTATTACCTCAGCGATGGGGATGTGTAGGCCATGATGTGTGGAAGGAAACGTGATCAAATTCCTTTTATTGATCAAACCATATTGAAAGTTTAATTATTTTTTACCCTTCTCATTAGCACAAATTGTTATAGACAAGACCACCTTCAAAGTACCGGTAACTGATTTTTATCTCATTGCAATGTGTGTATTGCCTTGCATTTTTTTTTTGTTTTAACAAAGACTGTAAATATAAGTAGTGTTGGGCTTATGAAACCCTAATAATTTTATCGTTATGAATATACCCCCCCCCCCCCCCCCCCTTTCCTTCAATGCTTTGTGATTAGTCTCAGTTTAATAATGTGAATATTTTTGTTTGTTTGCTTGTGTACAGCTAAATGTTTTATGTAATGTATTTAAAATTGTTTTTATATATTTAAATACTCAATACTAATGCCAGTACCATTGATTGTTGCTGAAATAATTTTGATTCATAGCTGAATAGAATGTAAGACATTTTCTCTCTGCAGCCATAACCACCAAACTTTTTAAAACATCAGGTCTATATGGCTGAATGACATAACTATAAAACTGTATTTATGTGCATCTCGGCCATGATGAACTTAGATTTAGGTCTTTCTGTGCTGGTGGTGCATTGGATAGCAAGTTATCTTTATTTAGATCAGCCATTAGTAGTGGCACCATCTTGTCAACCCCCCCCCCCCCTCCCCTTTCCCCCGCTCCTCTAATGTCATGAATAGTCAATTAAAGTATGAGGTCATGATATTCAAGATCAGTCCTGTTTCAGTTTTTGTCCTCCCAACCTTCCTGTGATTTCAGCCTCAGAGAAGTGTTGTTCACATAGTCCTAAGACATCTAGCAATGCTATGTTCAGTCACTAGTTCATTGAGTGGACAAGTGCATGTTTGATGGCCACATTGAACAGGAAGGATTAATTTCTTTGTGTGTGTGTGTATTAAAGGGAAACTAGTTAGAGGTTACAATTAACTGATTAACAGGAAGAGTTAATTTCTTTATGTGTATGTATTAAAGGGAAACCAGTTGGGAGGTTTTCCATCCTTCTGGTCCACTGTTCTTTAAGATATCAAAAAAAAAAAATACTATTCTCTCTTTCTCTGATTCAGTTTTTCATCCTGACCAAATCATTCTGTCCCATTTTTTTTATTATCTAAAGAGCACTAGAGTTGAATGATTGTGTGTTGCATTAATCTAATGTTGAGAGAGCCGTTGTTCTGGGAATGTTAGTTGTGAGGTCAGGTTTACATCTACTAATGGACAACAGCTAACAAAACCTCCTATATGGAGCTGTTTTGCAATTTATTGCCATTAGAATATTACAAATAGGGATTTAAATAGTACTGTCAAAAAAATACTTTACATGATTGTTAACCCTAGCAAAAAAAAGTTTTTGAAATGTTTTTTTTTTTATTTTTCAAAATTTAATTGGTAGTAGTCCATTGGCCATTCATGAATGTACGGGTATTTTGAAAATTTTACTGTTTTGAAGATTTATTTCCCTTGGAATGAGCAAACTTGATCTGACTTGTCAAGTAAAAATGTCATGTCAGTCAAGATTTCCAACAAGTTTTTCATCAATTTTATTGGTAGCTTGTAGTTGAACATAAACTCTCATTGTGATCTTTTTTTTTTTTTAATTGGTTTTGGAGGTCAAATGCTAAAGATTGAGACATACCTGTATTAAAGGTTAGTTTTAGAGTTGATGAAGTTTTTAGGGTTAGAGTCAAGGTTAGTTAGTTTTCTTGATAAGCTTGATCTCAAAGTTTTTGATAATTTAGTGAGATGTTCTTATTTTATCTAACATCCTTTTCTAAATAATATTCAGTTAAATTTTCCTCTATTTTTTATTTTTTTCTCAAACATTGCAAGTATTAAATGTCCAAAAGTCTATAAGATCCAATGAAATCTTGAGGGTCTTGATTATATTTCTGTACAAATTGTTATTAGATACCAGAAATGGATTTGAAAAAAAGATTGCTGTAATAAAAGAAGCTTTATTATTATGACTCCAAATCTTTTGTTTCTGTTGTTATAAATTGACCACAAGTTGTTGCTTACATTAAACATGTCATCAGAGAAGTTTTCTTTTGACTAGAACATACATGAAGTATGATCATACAGGTCCATTGAGGATTAAGCTTTTATTCTATTTTAAAAATATTAACATTTTGACTTATCACAGTGTACCATAAGCTGGACTGTTGGGGTAACCTGATGTGTTGACCAATTACTTCCACGTAACATGTGTTGACCAACAAGTCAACAATTACTTCTATGTATCATTGACTTCCATGCCATCTGTGATGACCAATAACTTCCACATAACATGTGTCTACCAATTACATCCAAGTAACATGTGTTGACCAATTACTTCAATGTAACATGTGTTGACCAATTACTTCCACATAACATGTGTTGACCAATTACTTCCTTGTAACATGTTGACCAATAACTTCCACATAACATGTGTTGACCAATTACTTCAAGGTAACATGTGTTGACCAATTACATCCAAGTAACATGTGTTAACCAATTACATCCAAGTAACGTGTTGACCAATTGCTTCCATGTTATGTCTTGACCAATAACTTCCACATAACATGTGTTGACCAATTACTTCCAAGTAACATGTGTTGAACAATTACTTCAGTGTAACATGTGTTGACCAATTACATCCAAGTAACATGTGTTAACCAATAACTTCAACGTAACGTGTTGACCAATTACTTCCACATAACATGTGTTGAACAATTACTTCAATGTAACATGTGTTAAACAATTACTTCTACATAACATGTGTTGACCAATTACTTCCAAGTAACGTGTTGACCATTAACTTCTACATAACATGTGTTGACCAATTACTTCCATGTAGCATGTATTGACCAATTACTTCCAAGTAGCATGTGTTGACCAATTACTTCCACATAACATGTGTTGTGCAATTACTTCCAAGTAACATAATGGCCAATTAACATTTATATATATATAATTAATAAATATATATAATAAAATTAAAACAACAAAACTTCTTAGAATAATTGCATCATTATTTAATACATACTATTGCACATCAATGTCTCCCGGTTTGCATGCAGTCACAAGACAAAAGAGCTTCACTTTTACAAAGACTCGAACCTTTGCTTTTCACGACCCGACTAAAGGCACAGCCGCCAGAGTAGCTTAAAGTGACTCAATGCTCTCGACGTAGATAGTGTCACTGTCGTCCATAAAAAACGGGGCGTAGTGGAAGTGGAACCAGATGATCAGGAAAGTGTACAGACTGACCAGGACTTTAGCCGAGGAGAGACAGACCAGGCACCAGGCGCCGAGCTGTTAGGAATCAGTTGTTTCAATAGTGTTACTAGGTATGGGACCAAACTGTTTATTGTTGTAGTTAATAACTGATATGAACGTCTATGTTGTTTACTATTGTATACATTGTTTGCTCTTACAATGTATTGTTAGTGTAATTCATAATTGAAAAACACATTTTCTCACGGATAATTGCGATTATTATTATTGATAATATTATTAAATTCTGCTTTGCTAGTAACAGTGTGATATTATGCAATCTATGCAACATGTTCATCATGTCACATCAACCGATTACTGCAGGGAATTCCAGCTGCTTCTATTTCCCACCATTCAAAGTTTGACGAGCGTTTGTAAAGTGTTTCTTCAACCCTTGCACACAAAGTGACTAGGCCGTACTACAATAGCATGGCAGGCCGTTCTTTGCTTGAAAACAGTTTTTAAAATACACACCGTTTGCACAAAGTTGAACGTTCGGATTAAAGTTTTGCACCTGATATAAAGAATGACGGTTTGGATATTAAATTGAAATTTTCCCGTATGAGCGTAACTAGCTACAGTTAATTTACACAAAAAGTTGTTTGCTTTGTAAAAAAAAAAACTGATTGTCCTTCTGGGTGTCATACCCTAATAGTATCGCCAACCAGGTGCAGTTCGCACCCCCCGCGTACCGACACAGGAACGCCTATGGACATTCCTTCAGCAATAAAGATTATTACGCCCTAGCCCGTACCTCTTGCATGACGGGAATGTATAGAGGATGGCAGGGGATAGCGGAGAACAGAGCTTGAACCTGGAAGCGTGACGTTAGCTATAGACTGTGTTGTGTTCAAGAAAATCGTATTAAAATCCATACCTGAGCTATGCGCATGCTGCGATGAATGTCTTGGACTAAGGCTTTATTTGACAGTTCTGAGATAGTGATACTCTCCAGTCCTTCGCAGGAAACAGTGTAGGAGCTATGACCAGATAAGATAAATTATGTTAGGGACTTTGACCAGATAAGAGAAACTATGTTATGTACTATGACCAAATAAGGAACTATGTAGGAACTAGAACCAGATAAGAGAAACTATGTGAGCGTTAGGAACTATAACCAAATAATGTAGGAACCAGATAAGAAACTATGTAGTGATTATGTTGGCCTCCTTTAGTCGTAAAGACTTTGGTTCGTCTCGTAGAACACTGTTTCATGTGACTGAGGAGCCCTATTTTGGAAAAACGCTCTCAGGTTTAGGTGGCTTTCGCTTTTGTGGTAGAGGAAACTGCCATTTTTCGTATGGCACGCTTTTCTTCCAGAGCCGAGGCCGATGTTTTTACGCTATCCATAGTTTTCTTGGTCACCATCTCTCTTCACGTAGTGCGGTCCAGGGCTATGTCTTCCCAAAGGGTAGGGAAGGGACTATGATCAAATAAGAAAATATGTAGGAACTAGGATCAAATAAGAAACTATGTAGGAACTAGGATCAAATAGGAAACTAGCAACTTGTAAGTCACATTATAAGCTACGTTTAAATATTAGCAATATGTATTTAGCTTTCAACAATCTCTTCTGTCTTAATGCATTCATCCGTCCCTCAATTGCTTAATTCATCCATACCATATATCCAACCGTCTGACTTGATCCATTAATTCAGCCATCCGTCAATCTTTCTCATCCGTCCATTCAATCATCTTTCCGTCTTTCTATAATAAATGTATGTCTTTGTCTTAATTATTATGCAAATCTCTTACCCCAGTTGTATACTGAGTGATCTGGAACACGTGCTTTCATACCCTACTTTGAGCAGTGCACACGCTGTAGAGATAGCCACTAGGCTGATGACACACATCGAGACATAGACCATCATTAGCACACCTCCTTTGCTGAAAACAAGTACGCCACCATGAAGTCTCAATTAAATACTAAACGCCTAGATTTTTCTGGCAGAAAAAAAAGTCGGCCAACTTCCTTTGCAAAACGGCGTTAGACCCTTCGATGGCCTCCGTCAGTCACGAAGAGGTTTTATATCGTCTCATAGAAATGTGTTGTAAGTCCGGGGATCAGCTAAGTTTTGAACGCTGACGCCCACACAGCTATTCCCTCCACCTCTCCAAGCAGCTGGTGCCGATACAGTTAGGGAGCAGCATCGACGCAGTCAGGTTCTTCCAGAGTTGACTTCTGAAGCCCTACCCATGTTTGGGTATAGCCGCACAACAGCAGTGGTTTGGATTCAAGTTTTCCTTCTCCTTCTCCAATGTGTGCATAACCAGTCAATACTAACGAGCCCCTCCTGTCCGAAGCTTATTGTTGAAGCTTATTATTTGGCTCTAAAGGGTAGCCAAGTTAGGCATTTTGTAGCACAAGATTATATATATATATATATACAATCGTCGTTTTTACTTTCAGACGGAAAAGGTTTAGCGTTTAAAGAGTGAATTAATTAATCGTATGCCGTAGAGATAAGAGATACACACAACAGAATGATTCACTTAATAAAAACACGCTTAACAAGTTACCCCATGGACAACACTGCAGACCAGATAGTAAACGCTTAACGAATTATCCCATAGACAACATTGCAGGCTTATTTTATATGTTACAGACGTTACTTCAAAAAAAGCAGATAATTACGTCCTACGCATTTTATGTGTCAATTTTTATTATCTAGTCATGAAATTTAACCAATGACTTAAATTCTGCTAAGTCGTTGGTTTTACTGGCTGATTCAGGCAACCCATTCCATTCTCTAATGGCACTAGCTACTTCACTTTTTATTCTTCTGTCCTGAAGGGTCTCTAAGTTTAGTGATTTTACTAGTGGTGTTACTCTAATTAAATTGGAAAATTCGTTTGTTATAAAATATCTCACTGCTCTATTTTGTATTTGTTCTATTTTCTTTAGATAGTTTACAAGTTACCCCATGGACAACATTGCAGGCCAGATAGTAAACGTTGACCATCCGATAATGACAGAAAAAATGGCTACAGACACGGGAACGAATGTGGTGAAGTCGCAGAAAATCTGAGGTCCCCATTGCGTGTTCAGGCTGTCGAATCTGTGGGAAGATATACATGGAAAACATACAGATATAAGAACAGTGTTATTGGATAGTTAGAAAATATGAACATCTAAGCACAATGTTATGGGATAGTTAGAAAGTAATTGAAAGCATACAGATCTAAGAACAGTGTTATGGGAGAGTTTAAAAAGCATACAGATCTAAACACAATGTTATGGGAAAGTTAGAAAGCATACAGATCTAAGCACAGTGTTATGGGAGAATTAGAAAGCATACAGATCTAAGCACAGTGTTGTGGGAGAGTTAGAAAGCATACAGATCTAAGCACAGTGTTATGGGAGAGTTAAGAAAGCATACAGATCTAAGCACAGTGCTATGGGAGAGTTAAGAAAGCATACAGATCTAAACTTAATGTTTTTAAAAACTGACGAAAACTAATGTACATAGTAGGCGATTGCGACGAACAGAAGTTTCATATCCACTCTAAGTAGGCCTACACAGCAGCTTTCTCTGAATTAAAAGTGGCAAAATATGTAGGTCAGAAGTGGATCTATGCAACATACTAGAATACAACTTTGCAGTTTTCTGACTCAAACGCAACGGATTTGGCACACATTCATGTTTCAGGACTATATTATTACTAGCATTACACACCGGTTACGCCCGTTGATTTGTTCCCAGTCTATATATTGTTTTTTTTTGGCCGGAACCACTTTCCCTTTTTTGTTTTCTTTTTTTTTTAACAAAACGGTCCACATTTTAACGATCCCCATTATTTTAAGCTTGTGATGTCTAGTATCTGTTACATTAAATCCTCTCTTTGTCTCTCTTTCTTCTTCTGTCTCTCCATCTCCCTCTGTCTTCTCCTGCCACTAACTCCTGGAAGAAACAATGTTTGGATACAAAAGACGTCCGAACAAATGAAGGCACAGAATGTAATGAAGGCACAGAATGTATTGAAGGCACAGAATGTATTGAAGGCACAGAATGTATTGAAGGCACAGAATGTATTGAAGGCACAGAATGTAATGAAGGCACAGAATGTATTGAAGGCACAGAATGTAATGAAGGCACAGAATGTAATGAAGGCACAGAATGTATTGAAGGCACAGAATGTAATGAAGGCACAGAATGTAATGAAGGCACAGAATGTAATGAAGGCACAGAATGTATTGAAGGCACAGAATGTAATGAAGATTGATTACACACACAAATACAGATATAAATGTGTGTGTGTGCAAAATCTCCCCCCCCCCCCCCGCCAAAAAAAAAAACCTCCCCGAAAAAAAATCCTGGCTACGCCCATGCAGTACGATGAATGCTTCTCAACTTACGTGGGGAAGAAGGTGTTGTTGGTCACATCGTCACGTAGCAAGACTTTACTGTTCATTATTTTGATTTCAGTAAACAGAAAACACTTATGATAAAACGCAGACTGAAATATAGTGAGAGCAACCAAAACACTCAGGAGGAAATTTTTAAGGAAATACAAAATTAGAAGAGCAATGTTAAAAAAAAACATGCAAAATATTTTTAAATGGCTAATCAAATGGGAAGAACTCCGCACTTACAGCTATTTCTTTTAGTAATGTAGAAATTTACCTTAATTGATATAAAACAAAATAATTAGTTACTAATAATTAATTTACTAATTAGTTAATTTTTAAATCGATTCAGGTTTTATAAGGTATAATAAAATCATGGAAAGTTTCAACTGGATTCGAGAATAGGTGTGGGAGAAATTACATGTACAATCATATAAGTGGACCCAACACTACATATTTAGCCATATCCGTGAATGCTAAATAATTAGTTTCCATTGTTGGTATCAAAGAAATAATTAATTACCAGTAATTAATTGACTAATTGATTAATGTTATGTCTATGCCATTGAATAATTGTGGAAAATTTCAACTTGATCCGAGATTGGATGTGGGGAAAAAAACGTGTACAAACTTTTTACCAGACAGACAGAGTGAGTTGATATACGCTTTGTTAGCAATGGTAAAAAGAGAGAGAGAGAGCAGCTTAAGATTATGATAAAGAAAAAAAACATACAGTAAATCACATAAGTATCAGAGACCACAGAAAAGATCTACTCTGCTTTGTTTTGTTCCAAAGAAGACAACTGCAGCAAACCTGATTTGTACCAAATAAAAGAACTAAAGCTAATTTGAACTGTACTAAAGGATAGAACTACAGTTAATCGGAATTGAACCAAGGATAACATTTAAAACTAATTTGTATAGTAGGTGTACCAAAGGAATGATATACAGTTAATTACAGGGCCGGATTTAAGGGACGGAAGGCGGGGATACAACCCCATGGAATTTCCACAAGAAAGGGCCTCCGCAACAGAGATGAAGATATATCCGAATTACGACGGGTCAGAAACTTTTAAGATGTTTTTAGCGGCCCCCGAAAGGGGAAAAGACGCTATTAGTTTTGTGAGGCCTGTCTGACGTCCGTCCGCCCGGTTTAGATCTCAGAAACTAGAAGAGAAAATGAAAATAGACATCATGATATTTTAGATCATTCAAAGTTCTGATGCAACGGCTACTTTTTTTCTTTTCTGAAAGCGAAAAATCTAATTTTTTAAATCAATTATGCAAGCAGTTTTTTCATAAAATTACACCATTTTTACAACTATTCACTATTAATAATAATACACGCTACAGGCTTTTTAGAATGGGAGGTATCCATTTACCATTATTTAACACATTTATGCAAATGGTTTTAGATTTTTTGGTTAAAAAAACATTATTTTGTACAATTTTATTGCTAAGTTATGTAAGTTCTGTCATACTAATTACTACATTTACAAAAAAATGTAAACTTTTTTTAATGAGAAAAAATCTATTTACTATGCAAATAAGTCGAACACAATTTAAAACAACAATTAATAAGTAGTTTATCACATTGCGTGAACTGCAGAGCACCGATATAGTTTCAGAACACAAAAATAATATTTAAAAAAAATATTTTTTTTACGGAATTTTTTTTTCTTGAGGCTTTGAATAAGAGATTGACCCTTTACAAAACAATTAGATCAATTAGATACTCATTATAAGACACCAGTTAGTCCAGGTTTACATCTTACTTCACATTCACTTTCACCTATCCCTTGGTCGCCTAGACCTTTGGGGCACCACACAGGATCTGCCAACTTATTTCTCCACTCTTCTCATTCATTTCATTATGATATTCTTTCTGAAAATATTGATACCTGCCTTTTTTCCTGCCTGGGTGAACCACTTCTGATAGAATTTAATACCGATATTCTTCTGAGAATATTGAAACCTGCTTCGGGGGCCAATTTCGAGTTTGTGTGTGGAAACTTTGTAACCTTGTTTTCTTTCTTACATTTTTTTCACATTTTTTACTGCTGAAGAAAATGTCGTGATTTAGAACTGTACGCTTGTAGCCTGCTCGGAGTAAGTAAATACATCTCCGAATTTACGACATTGCGTCTAACAAGGGCCTTACCCTTCACAAACTAAAAAATATAGGCCTACACTTTTTAAAACTAAAATATGCATATTAAATATTTTTCTAAAGGAAATTGAGATTAAATCTTCAAGAAATCTATTTCTTTCTTCTAAAATATTGCATGTTTAAATTTAGAATGCTTTTAGGCACAAGTATTTTCAATCATAAATGGATCTTTATAAAAGCTTTCAAAAATTGTGGGGGCCTCCACACAAACCCTGCCCCGGGGCCTCCACATACTTAGATCCGGCCCTGCCTAATTATGCTTATGATGGAGAGACGTAACCTGGATAGTTCCAAGAGGCATATAGATAACTGGAGCCACGAAGAAGGACAAGAAGCAGAAGAACAGTAAGATATATCTCATGTTGCTCATGTGCGGTAGGTCGTTCATATCAAAGCTGTGTAATTGGTCACTGTTCAACAAGGTCGGCTCACTGCTCATCAGTACAGTGGACAGCTTGCTTTGAAGACTGGACGTGAAAGTCTTTCGAATTATGGAAGAACTTGGGGAGCTCTTTAAAAAGAAAGTTTACGCTTTAAACTTGATAGGCAATAGTAAACATGATTTAAACAATACCTTTTTAAACAGTATATAAAAGAAAACAATTTGAACAGAATGCGTAATTAAATGTATACAAATTATGAAGCATTCTATAGGCTACTTTAAAAAACTTGATTGGAATCCGCAAGGAAAGAGGAAAGTGGGCAGACCCAGGCAAACCTGGAAGAGGTCAGTCATCAATGAAGCTGAGGGTACTGGAATGACATGGGAGCAGACGAAGAAAGCTGCTCAGAACCGAGTTCGGTGGGGAGGTGTGGTTGCAGCCCTGTGCTCCCCTGGGAGTGCACAGGATTAAGTAAGTAAGTAAAAACATGATAGATAATTACAAATTAGAGATAATTAAACAGAGATAATTAAACACCTTTATATGAAAATTGGTCCCACCCTAAGGAAACGATGCCAACAACAGAGCTAGACAGGCCTTAGAAAGAAAAGAGGGAGTGGTCACACCCTAAGAAAAGATGCCAACAGCTGAGATAGACTGGCCTTACATAGAAGAGAGGGAGCGGTCACACCCTAAGAAAAGATGCCAACAGCTGAGATAGACTGGCCTTACATTTGATCACCCATGGCTCGCAGATGAAGATTAAAAAGAATATGACGACGCGGAGTACTAGAGGAAGCGGAAATGGGCAAGAAAGCTCTGGCAAGCAATTCTAAGACTAACAAGAGACTGTGGAGGAAGGCGTGTTATTACCGAGGCCATATCTTCCACCAGGAACACAAGAGATTGCTGCCAATTATGATGATATTAAATTTATTTTATCATTTAGATAATTTTTATTACACAGGGTAAGGGCCCCATGTTTGAGTCTGTGTGTGTTTATATGGTGACGATGGGAAGAGGTTAGCGTATGGTTGTGAATGATGCAACATAGGTGGCATTGTCGTCACTTGGTCTTAGTTAGGGGAGATGACTCCAGAACGTGAGACTGAAGGGTTGTGCTTTTGTTGTGAGTTAATTTTGTTAACATATCAATCAAATCTACATTGTACATTTGATCAGAAGTTGATTTGTTTATATTATAAATAAAGTGTTATTTACAAAAGAAAGTTATTCAAGTTATTTGAAGTTTTATTAATTAAAATATATTACGCCTACAACGGCTTAGTTTGGTGCTTTAAGTTAACGACCGGTGACAACACCCCACAAAATACTGCCTAAAGTGTCCACTTATTAAAATCTGGCACTGTCACATTGAGAATGCTTTTCGTGAGCTGGATCTTGATATAATAGCTTCCCTTTAACACTTTCCTTTCACGAAAACATGGCGAAGGCCATACCCCCAAAACAATTAATGTATATAATTAGAGTCTTCATTAGGCCAAACTCTTTATTTACTATTTGATTTTTAGATGTGGTTTAAATTATTTAAGCAATAATATTCTGCTGGACAGAAAAAGAAGATAATGAGATATGAAGAAATGTGGTGGAGAGATGATCTTAATGGAACAAAAAAAAAAAACGAAGAAAACGAAGAGGCAGATTGGGATAGATTTTGATATAAATAGACCAAATAAACAAAGTCAAGGATGTTATATTAAAATATCACTGTCGCCATTTAAATAATAAAAATTACTTTCTGTTAATTGCGAAAGAAATTGGAAATTTAATTTTACACTGTTGAAAAGTGCAAACAAAGAAAATCATTATTTTATTATTTATTAAAATATTTCGCAAATAAATATCGTACTCTGTACACCGAAAAAAGCTTATTTTTAAGGATTTAATATTTTTCGCGACGTCGTCAACCGAGATAAAATAGGGTGGCGGATGACCCGGAAATGGAATCAGATACAACATTGACCTATACCTATACTTACTATTTTTTTGCCAAGAGAAGGAGACACGTTTTCTGAACCTACTGTGGAAACCAGTTTCTGCTCGAACTCTTAAAGAAAAAATGGAGTTACATTGCAAACTTTTTTTTGCTGTTTATATACCTACAATCATTAGTTTACTTCTATAATAAGCCAGCCTTTTTTTTTACTTTGACGCTTTCGATTTTTCATAATTTTTACTATAAATATTGACGGTCCACGCGATCACAAGAATCTTATTCATCTTTTTAGTTTGCCTATAAAAAAAAGTTTTAAAATTTCAATGAGAATGTCCAGAGTTCGAAACCCGGGGCAGTCAGGAGAACATTGCAGACGTCCTTTCATCTTGCTGAATAATGCAAATCTAAAGCTCAGAATTATAGAATTTCCTTTGGATCGTATTAACTCTTTTGGGGAGCTCTCAGACCCCCAACTTTCCAAAGTCCGGGCCTGGTTTCAAAATCTATATTTAGTGTAATGAAAACAGCAAGTGTGATCCTTCGATACGCGGCAATGATGATACTCTTTTACCTGTGACTCAAATATGTGGTGAGGTGGCTGAGCGGTAAAGCGCTTGGCTTAGGTCCGGGGTTCGAATCCTGGTAATGACAAGGTCTGAAAGGGGAACTTTCCTTTTTCTTTGTTTTACAAATATATCTGTTAAGTCTCTGTTGTGTGCTCTTGTGATATATACATGTAAGTAACATGTACATTCTCATCCTCAACGTGGCGACCAGGCTGGAAACGTTTGTTTACCTTCACCTATCTCTGTTGGGGCACAACACAATATCTGTCAACCGTCTTCCTCCATTCCTCTCTGTCCTTTGCCTTGGATAGAATTTAATTCACTGACAGGCCTGTCCATTCTTTGATGTTGTCTTCCTATCGCTTCCTCTGTTTTCTTCCTCTTCTTCTTCCTGGTACTGTTCCCTTCAGGAACGTATGTTAGAGGAGACAAATAGACCAATAGGGAAGCAAATATAACCGTCGTTGAGATGCCAAAATGGAACAGAGCTTATTGTGATGCCAGGGATAGAAGAGAGCCCAAATAGCCTGTCAATAACCTCACACAAAGTTCGTCAGTTTTCTTGCCGGATACCCGAAAGGCTGGTGTGGTAAAGAGAAGATAAATGCGACGACCTCCCCTGGGTGCTCGGCAAGTAGGTATTACTCTCTTCTCCGACTGACTTAAGATATGCCCTCCCCCCCCCCCCCCCCCCCAAAAAAAAAAGTGCAGTTGGCATCTGCTTGAACCCAATACAGACAGAAAGATGACTTTCATTTGCAGCTTCCGGTGGTCTGGAGTCTCAAGGGACGTAACCGCATTCTAATGGCAATAACAAACGTGTGGGTGAGTAGCAGGACTCGAACTGAGTTTTGTTTGCTGAGCACCTAAAGAATTGGACCGTAGCGCAATTAGCATGTTACAAGCATGAATGATGCAAAAGCCAAAGGTCAGCACAATGACCAACCGCCTATACCTTCCTCAACAAAAGTCATGTACCCATTAGAGCTGGGTTGTCTCAGGGCCCCGCTAAAAATCCCAAAGTTCAAAATCCAGTCTTCACCGAGATTCGAACCCAAGGCCACAGGTTCGTAAGCCAAGCGCTTAACCACTCAGCCACCGCGCCCTCTTACGTTGTATATGTCTTACCCAAATCTTGATTCTTCTGCTCTGAGGATCCGAGCTCAACATTACTTCTGACTTCCTGTACATCTTGAAGCTTCAACTTCCGGTCACGAAATGGCGTCGCGAAGAAGCTACTCATAATGACAAGAAGATTCTATGCACTAACAGTTGCACAAAGTTGAAAAGTCACAAACAAATAGAGCCTGGCTCTCTCGAGCTTGATGGGGAAGGAAAGAGGGATAAGAGATGGGTCAGCTGTGTAGCATAATCGTTGAAATCATCACAAAATAGACAACAACAATGACACATTGATAGGCTATATTGATTTCTTTGAGACAGTGATAGGCTATAGTGATTTCTTTGAGACAGCGATAGGCTACATTGATTTCTTTAAAAAATTGATAGGCTACAATGATTTCTTTAAAACATTGGTAGGCTACATTGATTTAATTGAGACATTGATAGGCTACATTGATTTATTTAAAACATTGATAGGCTACACTGATTTCTTTAAAACTTTGATAAAAGTTCCCTTTCAGACCTTGTGGTCTATAGGCATAGGGCAGATGATGTAAAGGTCATCTGTTTCTGTGGCCTACGGTTAACGAGGGTGTTGTGTGGCCAGCACAACGACCAACCGCCTTTTACTTTTCCCCAACTATTGTCAGGTGGACTCAGAGGGGCCCGAAGATCCCGCAATTTAAAAATCACAGTCTTCACCATGATTCGAACCTTGATTCAATACTTCGGAAGCCAAGCGCTTTACCGCTCACCCACCGCGCCTCCAAAACATTGATAGGCTACATTGATTTCTTTGAGACATTGAAAGGCTACATTGATTTCTTTGAAAAATGGATAGGCTACATTGATTTCTTTGAAGCATGGATAGGCTACATTAATTTCTTAGAGACATTGATAGACTACGTTGATTTATTTAAAACATTGATAGGCTACATTGATTTCTTAGAGACATTGATAGACTACGTTGATTTATTTAAAACATTGATAGGCTACATTGATTTCTTAGAGACATTGATAGACTACGTTGATTTATTTAAAACATTGATAGGCTACATTGATTTCTTTGAGCCTTTGATAGGCTACATTGATTTCTTTGAAATATGAATAAGCTACCACAAGATATGCCAAACCCAAAGTATACTTGGGTGACAGTCTATGCCTATGAGACTAAATACATTTATTCAAAAAACGCAAATGTTTATTAGTACGCATGTGTTGACCAGCTACAGGGCCGGTCTTATGTAATTTGAGGCCCAAGTTGAAGTGAATAGGGTTTCTCCAAAATTAATACCGAAAAATACGCAATGAATCAGAAAACTTTTCTATATTGTTATAAACCTGGTGGGGGTAGTGGTGTGAGTGTAGTCAGCCGACGCAAATCGCACCAGGCCAGCGCTAGACGAGCGGTCAACCGTGACGAGTTACGACGGTCAGCCGAGTCGAGTGTCAATAGGACGGTTCGGGAAGGATCGTCGTCGTGAACAGAGCTCAGGGGCGTCATGAGAGATGTAGTCATGGGACGAAGCTAGAAACGTCGAGCGATGTTCCGTCCGGTTCTAGAAGGCCAGTAGGGACCCTATATAAAGAGCGGAGGTGTCCAGTCAAGACGGTTCAGAGCCCGGTTCACTACAGTCCGGTCGACTACAGCACAGATCAGCGGTGTGGTTCTATACGGAGCATTACGACGGTTCAGTGCGGAGTACTGTCAAGTACAGTTGAGACGACTGGCGTCTTGATCTTGGTCTGTGATCGAGTCCGACACAACGAGCCTAGTGTGTGAAGTCAGTCCTGAACTGTTGAACCCAGTGCAAGCCCGGAACGAGACGGAGAGGCCAGTGCAAGAGTTGATACGGCGGTACGGTGTTATCGGAGAGATATTTGTACATTGTACGTGTTGCCAATTGTACAGTATTGGCTGTTATTTATTCAACTATTAAAGTGTTACGTTACTCTGGAGCCCTGAATTGTCAAGTTCTTTAAGTTGGTGGTGTATGGTGCAGTTTGCAGAGAGCCTGGATAGTGAGATTCGTAACAATATTTATATCGAATGCAAAATTAACAAATAAGTTGAATTCATATAGCGCCGGTTGCACGAGTGTACTTCATGAACAATGGACCTCATTCACCAATCACCATTTAGCAACGTGATTCTCTATATCTTCTATACAAATTGCGTAATACACTAAGGCTGTCACGTGATACGCTTTTTTCCGTTGTCTTATCAATATTATCACGTGACTAAATGTTGTTTGCTTATGATTGGTGAATGAGGTTCATTCATGATGATCAGAAATAACTTTTGAAATTTCACCAAAAAAGAAGAAACAATTATCTTCTAACATTCTAACATTTGTAGTCTAACAAGCAGATCTAAACCTTCGCAAATAAACATTGAATCATAGTAGAGACTTATTTAGATGTTGGTTAGTAGATATAGCGGATGATTGCGCCATATACGGAGTTCTATTTTTGAGATTTGATCCATCTCTTGCAAAATTTTCTCTAAAAAATTATTTTCTTGAGTCCGGAGGCCCTAGGCGGCTGCCTAGTTTGCCTATGCCTAAGGCCGACCCTGGCGGCTGTTACCTTATACAAAGTTCAAGAAAATAAAACATCTAGATGTGTTTTGTTTTGATTAAAAAGCCTTCAATTACCATTCCATTTCCGTTCATGTATTCTTTAGTCTGGCTTAGCCTCTTTCTGGTGTGCTACTATAAATAATAACGTGCTGTTGTTTTTTCCTTTATCTCCCAAGTTCTAGGACATACTGATTATAGTCATTTTTTACAAAGCTTATATCAACTCTGTCTGTATGTCTGGTCAAAAGTTTGTACTTGTTATTTTCCCCAGACCCAATCTCGGATCAAGCTGAAATTTTCACAATTATTTCTTTGACCTGACAACACAAAAATCAATTTGAAAAACTAACCAACTAGTTAATTAATTATTGGTAATGAATTACTTTGTGGGGTATCTCAACAAGGGAAAGAAATAGTACTTGGCTGAAGTACTAAGCTGAATTAGTCCCCTTTCTTATGGTCCGGCAGTTACGTTGGGTAGGGCACGTATCCCGTATGGGAGACGAATGTATGCCAAAGGCAGTCTTTTTTGGTGAGCTAAAAGGTGGTCGACGTATCAGAGGCCCCCCACGGTAACGCTAAAAGATCAGCTTAGGCGTCAACCTTCCTTGGCTGACATAGAAGAGAGCACCTGGTTGCATGCGGCCTCAGAACGAGACAGCTGGAGGTCACTCACGAAGGCCGCGGGATACACATTTGAGACCAAAAGAAAATCCGCTGCTGAGGACAAACGCAGACGGCGAAAAGAAAATCTAAATCGACCACCTGCGGACAATGGTTATGCATGCCCTGGATGTGGCGAAGTATGTAGGTCACATCTGGGGCTGCGCAGCCACGGGAAATACTGCACTCCTCACTAATCTTCGGACTCGAAGACAAGCCTTATTATATATATAGTCCCCTTTATATTTGAGTCTGAGGCTTTGTGAACACAAAGATGAAATAGAAACAATATATATATGGCTCCTTTTGTCTCGAATGGCAATGGATGCGCCCAAATGAGTCACTGGTTTTGGCTTAATCTTGAGACGGGTCAGAATCTGGTGTGGCTAATCAAGCCAATTCTGGAACGGCAGACTTTGCCACAATTCGTACATGTGTATGCCTCTGATTTAGGGCTAGCGGACATGGCAGCTTTTTTTTTCCCTCTTGATGAAGGCCGCTTCAATTCTTTTGTTCTCAGCAAGGGTTGTCCCAGCACGCACAGTCTGTATCCATGCACTCCGGTCTTTGGCTATGTTTTCCCATATACTTTCGCTGATGCCTGTGGCTCTCATGTCTCGCTTGCAGACATCTCAATATGTTAGTCTTGGGCGGCCCTTGGGTCTGACTCCTTCCACAAGCTCAGCATATAAGATATCTTTTGGGATTCTACCATCTGGCATGCGGGTGACATGTCCGAGCCAGCGTAAACTTCTTTGTGTCAGGAGAGCATACATGCTGTTCATATTGGCCAATCTCAAAACTTCATGATTGGAGACATGGTCCCTCCAAGAGATGCCCATTATGCGTCTCAGGCAGCGCAAGTGGAAACTATTCAATCTGTGCTCTTGGTATATGTAAGTTGACCAGCTTTCACTGCCATAAAGGAGAGTGCTCACAACACAGGCGTTGTAGACTAGGATTTTGGTCGCTGTGGTCAATTTACCATTTTCCCAGACGCGCTTGGAGAGTTTTGCCAATGCTGTGGTAGCTTTTCCTATCCTTTTTGTCAGCTCGATGTCTAAGTCTAGGTTACTAACAATTGTTGAAACCAAGTAGGTAAATTCCTGCACCACTGAAAGGGTGTGGTTCCCAATTTGTATTATAGGTATTTCTGTGCCAGGATTTCGGTCTTGGAGAGACTTATAGTAAGGCTAAACTCTTGACAAGCAACTGCTTAGGCGTTCACTAGCTTCTGTAGACCTTGTGAGTGAGATACGAGTGACGCGTCATCGGCAAACAGCAGCTCCCTTATCAAGATACGACGCCTTTTCGTTTTGGCTTTAAGACGTGGCAGGTTAAAGAGCCTTTCATCGGATCTGCTATGGATATATATTCCGTTTTCCAGGGATTTAAAAGCACTGGTTAGTACGAATGAGAAGAAGATACTAAATAGTGTAGGGACTAGTACACATCCTTGTTTTACACCGCTCTTAATGGAGAATGGCCTGGAGGAAGAACTTTCAAACTGAACGGTGCCCTGCATATTTTCGTGAAAAGCTTACACTAGTTTTCTTAACTTATTTGGGCAGCCGATTCTCTCTAGTACAGCAAACAGACCGCTTCTGCTAACAAGGTCAAAGGCCTTGGTCAAATCAATAAATGCTATGAAGAGGGGCTGCTTTTGTTCTCTGCTCTTCTCCTGTAGCTGTCGCAGAGAGAAAATCATATCTGTTGTAGATCTACCTGCCCTAAAGCCACACTGCGACTCTGGATAAACACGATCTGCCAGGATCTGTAATCGCTTTAGTAATACTCTAGCAAAAGCCTTTCGACTATGCTAAGCATTGAGATGCCACTGTAATTGTTACAATCAGAGCGGTCGCCTTTATTTTTATAAATTGTAACTATGTTGGAGTCTTTCAATTCCTGGGGGACCATTCCTTGTTCCCAGCACAAGCTTAGCAGTTCATGGAGTGGTTTGATTAGGGCATGTTTTCCAGCCTGAATGACTTCAGCAGGAACGCCATCTCCGGGTGTTTTCCCATGTGCAAGCATGTCAATGGCAATGCTCAGCTCCTTTACTGAGGACGTTTCGTCTAATTCCGTCAAAACTGGAAGTGATGGGAAGTTGGAAACAGCATTTGGTGAGATGGCGTTTTCAATCTGGTAGAGTTCTGCATAGTGTTCTACCCATCGTTCCATTTGCAGCGCACGATCGCTGATGATTGAGCCATCTTTTGACTTGAGCGGAGCACACTTGCTGGTGTGAGGTCCAAAGGCTTTTCTCATGCCCTCATATAGTCCTCTTATGTTACCACAGTCGGCACAAGATTGAATATCTTCGCATAGCTCCTGCCAGTATTTGTTAGCATATTGTCTCGCTACTCTTTGGGCATTGCAGCTCTGAGCCTTTTTAAGTTGCTTGGGGTGGGATCCTTCTTGTAGATTAGCATGGCTGCTCTCTTGTTCGTAGTGGCAGTTTCCATTTCTGGTGAACTAGCTTCAAATCAGTCTTCGTTTTTCTTGGTTTTGTTTCCAAAGACCAGTGATGATATTTGGTAGATTGTATCAAGCATAAACGTCCAGCTTTTTTCTACCTCAGTCACAGAGCAGAGAAGTTTTTAAAAGCTTTCTCTTATTTGTTCTCAAATTCGGTGCAAAGATCAGGATTTTTTTTGCTAGTAGTATTCAGGCGTGATTTTCTTTTTCCCTGTGATGTGTGGATCTTAGTTGGCAGCAGTCTTGTCCGGCAGGACTCTAAAGTATGATCAGTATCACAATCCGCGCTTTGGTAGCTACGTGTCAGCAGTATATTTCCAATGTCCTTTTTTCGTGTCAGTATCATATCCAGCTGGTGCCAGTGCCCAGACCTAGGGTGCCTCCATGAGACACAGTGCTGTGGTTTTGTTCTGAAATATGTGTTGGTAGTACAAAGCTTATGGTATGTGCAGAATTCAAGCAGTCTTTGTCCGTTCTCATTCATCTTTCCGATTCCAAAAAGCCCAAGGCAGTCCGGCCAGGTAGTGTGATCTGATCCTACTCTGGCATTGAAGTCACCTAGAAGGATCATATGTTCTTTTTGAGGAATGTTTGCAATGGCTTCTTTGAGGTCTTCATAGTTCATCTAGGAGAGGGGTATTCTGACTTCAAAGCCCCGCTGCCTTGCGGTACTGAGGCTTCAGGAGACAACCTCGAGGAGAAATCAGGAGTGAAGCCCCTTAGGCGTTACTAGTATCAGCTATGAAATTCCCTCCGGCAGCTTCTGCAACTGAGTTGGTGCCAAATGTAATGCGATGCGTTCCTTTGGATTACATCAGCAAAGTCGAGAGAGGGATCATGACGCATGGGCCACCCATGACCCCTTTATCCAAGTCCCAGGAATGCGCCCCAGAGAGGAAACTCTAGTGCTGCTGCAAAGCGGCTAAAACAACACGGGAGGCAACAGTTACGGGTTATAAGTCCAACTTGATTGGCGTAATGTATGAACGCCACGGGTTGTCTCTGACGGTGGGAGAGGTCTTCGCACCTCACTGATCAGCTACCACCCGCCTCAACCTGGGCAGCCCCCAGTCAGTTAGGTGCTGATCCGCCACAGCCTGCCTGCTCTAATGGGTGCTTAGAGCTTAGTTTAAAACGTCAAGTAGGCTGGAAACTTGCACCAAGCAACAAAAGAAGAAAAAATAAACTGAAAAACAAAATCCCTGTCTTGCGACTGGCTGCATTGAATGTCAGGACAATGTGTCCTGGTCTCACTGATGATCTTAGGCAGATCGACGACACATGGAAGACGGCAGTTATAAACAACGAGCTAAAAAGGCTACATATTGACATTGCAGCCCTGCAAGAAACCCGACTGGCCGAAAACGGCATGCTCCGCGAGACTGACTACACTTTCTTTTGGATGAGACTCGAATACATGGTGTGGGCTTTGCTGTCAAAAACAGTCTTCTTCCCATGATAGTCCCTCCAGTTGGTGGTTCGGAACGGCTACTAAGCATAAGTATGATGACAGCATCTGGAAAAGTCACTCTAATTAGTGCCTATGCCCCACACTATGCTCGCTTCAGGAGGACAAAGACAAACAATATATAACTATACAATCTTCCATGTTCATAGACATTCGTAGAGTGGTTACCGCGTTGGCTTGACAAGCCTGAGAGGGCTTTAGCTCACAAGTTCGATTTCAGGTCGTTCCCTTTTTTTAAAAAATACTTTTAAAAAACTATCTTCCAGATACCCCGTTCTTTTTCCCCTTTTCCAACTAGTCCAGACAAGATCATAGCGTACTGAGAACTCTAAAAGCATGAAATTGCGCTAAACAAAAACAATTAGTAAAAAAGTATTTTTAATCGCACAGATTTATTATTGTTAGTCTAGATCTATTACAAATTTAATAACATGACTGATCCCAACTAATTGATACACATTAATAAAAGCCTTGTTTTTTAAAGTATTTTTTTTTGTATTTTGTTTTAGAGTTTAGAGTTTTGTGGAGCCACTTTTAATCATTTAAGTGAGGTCCATACATGATTGAATAATATTCTCTTTAAAAAAGGACACCACAGAGCCCGTGTTTGAATCTTCAGTACCATTGATAAAAGACCTTTTACGGGTTTTACAGTGGCGTGGTATCCATGGTGCGAAGAGTTCAATCAGTCCTTAATTATCATCATTAATAGTAGATGCAACACTAGGCTCGCCATCTACCTAAGAGTTGATTCATTGGAGTAACAAGGTACCCGTGGGCCCGGGTTCAAGAACATCTTGGTGGGCCCCCCCTTCAGCCAATAAGACAAAGTTAGTGTGTGACAAAAATGAGTAATCTAAATGCAAAGACATTCCAATGTAAAGATCGTAACTTTAAAAAAAAAAGTTATTCGAATGGATGGTTTTGAGGTCATACGATGAGAATGTATGGGCATTGGCATCGTATTGGTTTCAAAATCAACCATCGCTGGAATCCGCTATCTGAATAATTTAGATAGGCACTCGCTGAACCTCCAAGAAAACATTTAACATCTAATTTCATTTAGTATGGGGATCCATCCCAGGACTTGTGTGACAAGGCTCGAGCTAAATGGGAGATATCATAAACACTGCTTGGTGTTGGACCGAATTGATGGAAATCAAGTGCCAGTGCTTCTTGTGACTGAATTAGAGACAGTATTATAAGCGCACATTCTTAAAAGCACGGGATAAAACGATATTATTAATTAATATTGTAATAACTTAAGTGAGGCAACTCAACGAGACATAGACGTTTATTCACACGACATCACAGGTACACAAAACAACATCTATCTTAGGCACAATCTCTCCATATTGGCTGTCTACGTGGGCGGAAATCGTTCTCCTCTTCTAATGTTGACATCCTTTCCAGTCTAGTTTATCACAGTGCGCACCTTCTAGCTTAGATGGCGGTGCGAATGGCAGAGTTATAACAATATCTATTCGTTTTAAGACACATTAGGAAGTAATATGTAAGCATGTAGTTTAAATATTGGACTAATAGTGTTAAGTCAAATTTTAATTTAGGTGATGGCCAGAGACTGTAGATGTATACGACGTAACCACTGCCTGCTACACAAGTAAATATTACACCAGTACTGCGAGGACTATAGGGCGTAACCACTGCCTACTACACAAAAAAAATATCACACCAGTACTGCGAGGACTATAGGGTGTAACCATGCGTGCTACACAAGTAAATATCACACTAGTACTCCGGGTTTAAGAACATCTTGATGGGCTCCTCTCCAGCCAATAAGACAATTTAGTGTGTGACAAAAAAATGTATAATCTAAATGTAAAGACATTCCAATGTAAAGATCGTACCTTTTTCTTAAAAAGTATTTATGTCATACAACGTTTGATTCAATTAGGACTGCATATAAGTAATAGTGTCTTAAAAGTCAATGTTTTTACAACTTCTTAACAGAGTTAAACTACTTAAAAGTGTTTCAAATGAACAAACAAATGTTCTTCCTAAGTTCTAATGTGGGCTCCAACTGGCCTTGAGGCATGGGCCCAAGCGTAATGAGCTCCTTCGCGCCATGGTTGCTACGCCACAGCTGTGGGCCCGGGTTCATTTAACCCCCTTCGCGCCAATCAGTCCCTAATTATAATTATTAATAGTAGATGCAACACTAGGCTCTCCATCTACCTAAGAGTTGATCATCTTTTTTTATTTGTACCTTTTTATTTGTCCTGTTTTGTAGCTGTTGTTTTTTGTTTTAGTCTGTTGGGGCACCACACGTGATCTGTTGATCGTGTTTCTCCATTACTCTCTGTCTTTTGACTTGAATAGAATCTCTTTATGGTCATCATTTCCTGTGGTGTAACAAGGGCGGTGCTAAGTCCTCTCTAGGTCAACATCCAATTCGATAGTTCTCCTTGATCCTGAACATGTGGCCGTTGTAGTCCATGTTGGGACTCCTCTGACATGTCCAGTGACCTTAGTCGAGAAGGCCTTTCGCCCAATGTTAACACCAAATGTGGCGCTAGGAGTTAGCCTACATTGGAAAGATTTGGGGGCTGAAAGGGGACCATTGAGGCCATCCACCCGAAGGTGCAGCAAAGCGGACCATCAAAGGTGCTACTCCTTTCCATTGCCCCTGTGAGTTTACAATTTACTTTTGACAGCGCTGTATACACATACTTATTTAGTTTTTAAAGCTGAGAGAAGAAGCAGGCCCATCTGCAACTGACCTAACCCACCCATGCGCATGCCACGTATGCGGCCGGCTTTTTAAAGCGAGGATTGGACTTTACAGTCATCTTCGAGTTCATAGGAAATGAGAAATGTGCTCATCTTCGACCACAAAGGAAGAGCTATATACACATACTATTAAGGCACATCCATTATCAAAAGTGACCCAATGCCAACGTATGTATGCAAAAATAAAACATAGTATAACTTCAGTGATCTCAAAGTTTAGCCTCCTTTAATGATAAAACATTATAGTTTACCTTCAGTAATCTCATAGTTTAACGTCGTATAATGATAAAACATTATAGTTTACCTTCAGTAATCTCATAGTTTAGCCTCCTTTAATGATAAAACATTATAGTTTACCTTCAGTAATCTCATAGTTTAGCCTCCTTTAATGATAAAACATTATAGTTTACCTTCAGTAATCTCATAGTTTAGCCTCCTTTAATGATAAAACGTTATAGTTTACCTTCAGTAATCTCATAGTTTAGCCTCGTTTAATGGGTTATAACTGAACCAATCGTTATAGTAGGCCTCAACACTGACCTGCGACGTCGCAGCCTATGGCGAGTGGAGACCAATAGCTCGTACAGACTTGTGACGTGGCAACGAGTTATTGGTTTAAACTGCCCACAGGTTTTAACGTCTGTGCTCAGGCCTTATATAACAATTGGTCTCGGTTATAAAGCATTTTTTAGAGACCTTATCTATGCTTTAGCAAAGGTTATTCACAGTGATCTGCTCTTTGTTTCGATTTGATTCTGCATTTGATTCTACAGTGTTTAAAAGTGGGAAAAAATATGTAAAGTTCATCCATAGACATATATATTTTATCTAGACTGGAAACCGAAAATAAATTCTTATCCGCGATTGATCGATTCACAGACCTATACATATATAGAATTTTATGTACATAAACTCTTTTTTTTCTGGCTATAAGGGGTAGTTGCCCCAATCAATCTTTGATTGGGGGAAAAAAAAAAGCTTGTTATTTATATATTTGCCACCATTTTTAAGAAAATCTCTTATTGGTAATTCCAAGATGGTCACAAATTATTGCCCATGCTAAAAACTAAATATATCAAACATCGAGGGTGGCTCCCGGAGCACCGTGCCCCCCTTGCTCATCCCTTACTACGCCTCTGCTGCTGACCATTGTACAAAAAAAAAAGGCAAACTAAAACTGTACGGATATTTTACGAGGTCTTCAGGGCTCGCAAAGATATTCCTGCAGGAAACAGTCACGACCAGAGAAGAGTCAGGCAGAGAAAGCAATAAGAAAAGACCTTCAAAGAAAGATGCACTAATCAAGTCAAATGACAGAGAGGAATGAAGAGAGACGGTCGACAGATCATGTGTAGTGCCTGTCACGAGTCGAGTCTGTGACCTATTTCGACCAGTTTCTAGAAGCGAGTTCAAACCAGTGCAAGTTTCCAGCGTAAACAAGTTAATTTTAGATATCAAATCAAAGAAAAAGGTTAAAGGAAAAAATAGCACACGTCAGCTTCTAGAAGGTCAAAGCTACTAAAATAATTATCTGAGAAGGTTCCATGATTCTGGAATGTACGATCAAAGAAAGTTTAAATAAGGGGAAAGTCAGTTAGACAGGGTCCTCGCATAGTAGTAGTTCTTGTAGAGCGTTGGTCCTCGCTCAGTCCTCGATTAGTAATAAGTTTCGTGATATTAGCGTGTCCATTAGTTAAAGTTTTATTAGTTGAAGTTATACTTAATGAAGTTTCATGTATCATTTAAGTTTTATTTATGAAGTATCAAGTCAAGTTGTTATTGAATTGAGAAGTTAATTTGATGTGAAAGTTGAAGAAATATTATTAAAGAAGTGTAAGAAAATACAGAGATATGTTTCTTTCTTCATTTCATATGAATTCATCAACTTATTAATACAATCCTTGGCCTGTACGTCACATATATTGGCACCTCCTGACGAAAAAAGGCATCTATAAATAAAGGCACCGACGAAGACAAGCATCACATACTGCATTTTCAAAGAATAACGTCGGCACATTCTAGCAAGTTCTACGAATTTAAAAGAAAAGCCTCTAACGAATAAATCATAGCCTCTCGTAACGACAAAGCCTCAAATAAAGCATTACAAGAAAAGCCTCTGTCAGAAAACCTCAACAAGACGTGCAATCATTGCAACGAAATGGGAAAGATCATCTGTTTTAAGGTCAGTACCTTACATTTTCTACATTTACTAGGCTGTGAAAGCTACCTTTACTAAGCTGTAAAAGCTACATTTACTAAGCTGTGAAAGCTACCTTTACTAAGCTGTAAAAGCTACATTTACTAAGCTGTGAAAGCTTCCTTTACTAAGCTGTGAAAGCTACCTTTACTAAGCTGTGAAAGCTACATTTACTAAGCTGTGAAAGCTACCTTTACTAAGCTGTGAAAGCTACCTTTACTAAGCTGTGAAAGCTACATTTACTAAGCTGTGAAAGCTACCTTTACTAAGCTGTGAAAGCTATATCTACTAAGCTGTGAAGGCAGCGTTACTAAAGCTAGTTGTACACTAGTTTGTTTACAAATACTGACCACTTGCATTCCTCAAGAGAAGACACCGATCGATATTTAACTAGGTCAGCCATATTTAACCTCTCACCTGTGGACAGGTGTCGGTCATCGCTAGTGTAGGCAGTACTTATAAATAGTACAGTTATTAAGTTATTACAATGGCATTGGTCTCGTACTTGTGGAAAGAATACATCAAAATAGCCGCTTACGTTAACACGCCACAAGAAAGAATGGAGGAATGGTGCACTCGACATATAAATTACGATATACCAAAACCTAAAGAAGACAAAGAGGCAGAAGAAAGGAAGCTTAAAGAAATACAAGAAACAGAAAGAAATGAAACTGCAGAAAAAGAGACAAACATGGACTGAAGGAGCCTGTGACATTGTTTATGAGTACAAGAATACTACTGAACTTCAACTAGTTAATAATGAAGAATTTAAAGCTGACCAGAGGAAAGATACAACTTTAACAAGAATGTACAAGAAGGCGCACACAATTGTAAAGCAGCCAGGACTTAATGTACCTTATTTCAAAGAAGGAATACTTGTGAAGAAAAGTGTTATGATACCTATGAGTTTTTTTGAACAAATCATTTTACCACTGAAATATAATCAAGACATCATCGAAAAAAATCACAATTTTCTACATACTAAACTAGCGAGTGTGACGAGGACAAAGAAAAGAATTCTTGACAAATTTTATTGGCCGAGCATTACGAAAGATGTTAAGAAACATGTTAGTCAATGTCAAGTTTGTCAAATGAACAATCCTAAGACAAAAGTTCAAGAGCAACGCAGGAATGTTGAACAAAGTTACCAACCTGTTGAAAATATGATACTAGACAAAAATGAATCAAATATTGATGAATTAAACAATTCTACATTTAACTCTAAGACAGAAGGTCGTCTGACATTGATAGACAATTTATGCAACAACCATGATATGACTCAGCAACAAAGTTACATAAGTACTTACAAAGAAAGTCAATCAAATACATATTTGTTTCGAATGAATCACTGTCTCAGTCAAAACAAAATAAGTCAGAAAAGAAAAATTTCAACAAGATTTTGATACAAATATTACAGTCATAAAGCCATGTGAAAAAACTCAAGAAGCTAAGGTCAATATTCAAAGTGAAAGAATATATTAAATGATTACAGAAAGCTTAGAAATTTTAAACAAGGTGACAAGGTGAAGTTATGGTTACCTGACATGAGCAACAAGCTGATTTATACATGGCAAGGTCCATTTACTATCATCAGAAAGATTTTAAACGTAACTTATGAAATCAACATTAACAAATATATCAAAGTGTTTCATGTTCATATGCTTGAAAAATACAACGAGGATACAGATAAAGAAAACTTATCAAAAGAACTAGAAGACAATGTTACATGCTGAGCAACAATTCAAGAGGAAAATGAAGACAATATAAATGAACTATTACCAGCGATATCAAAACAAACTGAATCTATCAAAGACATTGACATACATCATTTAAAGTTGAAAAGTATAAAAGACCTGTTGAATACAAGGGAAGAATATACTGAGATATTTCATGATGTTCCTGACATATCAACATTTATAGACAATGTGATTAACTTAAAAACTGACAAACTTGCCAACTCAAATGTTTATTCTCTAACTTTGCACAATACAGATTTACTGCAAAAAGACTTAAAGGATTTATTAGAGCAATGCATACCTGAACATTCGAACTCAATGTTTTCTACTTTAATCGTTTTACAACGTAAACTGTCACTTAATGGAAGATTTAGTGTCAATTTTGGACAGTTATTGTTTGAACATATGAAAAGCAAAAAATGTTTTAAGGACAATAGATGTATGTTGCTTAAAGCTAGAATGAAACATATTCATGAACTGAGAGACATTTCGTTCAAATTGAAAAAACGTGAATTCTTAGCTATACCAAACAAGTTTGTCTTGAAACCAAAAGTGACATTTTTCAACGGCAGAGTTGAACAACACTCTCTGAAAACACAGGACAATTTTGTTAAACGTATTTTGAACTATAAAGAACCAAGAAAGAAGAAATGTACAGATAGACTAGAATTGTTTCCAGCGCCCGAACAGAAGAAATATACAGACAGACTAGAATTGTTTTTCATACCTGGAAAGAAGAAAGTTGCAAATCTAACAGGACTGTACAGCTGTGTCAAGATTTATTTTAATAATTATATCATGCAATTGTTTATTACTTAGTATATTTACATTAGTACTGTTGTTATAAGAGTTTTAGAAATTAATAACTTGGCATAGTATTATTTTTTATTACAAATTGTGGAAAATAAATTAATATTCAGATATTCTGTATTATCAAGTAATATGGTGAGAGGACATGTATTTTTCAGTATTGTGAAGTTGTATAATTTTGATATTTTCTCGAGTTACAAAAGTTAGAAAAGTTCATACTCAAATTTCATGACAAGTGATGTATGGAGCTAAGATGTATTTTATATAATATTAATTATATATGCTGGATATGTACAATATTTTGAATAATGTAAATGTAATGCAACAATTATTTGAATTATCAGTTCTGTACTTTATTTGAACTTTTTTTTATAGATTTTTGTGTGCATATATTATAATAGAAAAAATGTTATTTTACGCATTTTATATTGCATACAAAATGCTAAAAAGGCAAGGGGGTAATGTCACGAGTCGAGTCTGTGACCTATTTCGACCAGTTTCTAGAAGCGAGTTCAAACCAGTGCAAGTGTCCAGCGTAAACAAGTTAATTTTAGATATTTAATCAAAGAAAGCGGTTAAAGGAAAAAAAATAGCACACGTCAGCTTCTAGAAGGTCAAAGCTACTAAAATAATTATCTGAGAAGGTTCCATGATTCTGGAACGTACGATCAAAGAAAGTATAAATAAGGGGAAAGTCAGTTAGACAGGGTCCTCTCATAGTAGTAGTTCTTGTAGAGCGTTTGTCCTCGCTGAGTCCTCGATTAGTAATAAGTTTCGTGATATTAGCGGTTATTGAATTGAGAAGTTAATTTGATGTGAAAGTTGAAGAAGTATTATTAAAGAAGTTTAAGAAAATACAGAGATATGTTTCTTTCTTCATTTCATTGAATTGTCAAGTTTGATCATATAATCCCCGGCAAGTGTGATCGTCACAGTGCCCCAATAGTTCAATAGACTAAGGAATGTGTGAAGCGTAACGGAAGGTCTGCACTTTAAAAAAAAGCAGTTTTTTGCTGCCTATCACCATAATGACACCCGTAGATCTAGATAGTCTCTGGCTCCAACATTTCACTCAGTAGTCTGGCGAGTGTTGACATCCGCTACCAAAACATTAGAGGTAGCAAATTAAGACTTGACCAATCAGATGCGAACAGAGATTGTCCCATGCGATATTTGGGCGGATATTTGCATGTTTCAAACTTCGATGACGTTTGATTTTGTCAAGACTTATGACGATGATGACTTCGTGGCCAGATTTCTGGTAGTCTAGCAATGTTTTATTTTTAAAGGGTGAGAGAGAGATAGGGAGAGAGCATAAGGCTGTTTTGATTATAAATGCTTTTTTTTATTTAGTAAAAAAAAACAACAGAAAGCCTTACAGGCACTAATTTCTTTTTAATTAGAAATGTAACGTTTCTAAATGACGAGTAGAACGGTAGTGCACTAAGAAAGTTACAATACAAATAACAATAACTTTTATAGTGTAGTTCAGACAACTCTGCGATTTCCAATACTACCTTGGGGCTATCATATGATCTTGAAGTGTCGATCTAGATCTCAATAAGAGGAAATAGACATTCAATAATCCTGCTTTAGTTCTCAGTAGATATATAGATCTATATCTTTTAGTCGTTGTACAGGAACTGTTCCATTTTCTCTGCAAGATTTGCAGGCTATTTCTCCTGGGTTTAAAAAAACTTACAAAACGTTATAAACCTTTATCGATGATTAAGTCCGCATACAAAACAATATCAGCCTCTACAGATCTAAATTTAACCCTCATGCGCACCAATCACGTAGCTACTGAGACGAGAACTCATCAGACGTGTACACGCTGTTCTCTTCACATGCCAGAAAGAAGGAGACGAAGTGAGCGTGGAACCAGGTCAAATACAGGCTGTAGGTGCTGATCAGAACTTTGCAGCTCGATAGAGCAACCAAGCACCACACTCCAATCTAAAAAAAAAAAAAAAAAAGCATAAGTAATTAAGATTAATTACTTAGACATCGATCTATGCCATAAACGCATAGAATCAAACATGTACGGGAAAAAAAACACAACGGGTAAATAAATAAATGCAAGCATAGTCCTCAGTGTTCACTGTACCCTCCACTTGACTATATAAACGAAATTATTATTATATATAAACGAATTATCCCCACTCTTCTCCCATCAAAAACAAAACTGGCTTAGAGATTGAAATGTCAAGTCAACTCGAATATTGCTCACACGTAATGGCCCGCTGTAGGTATTTTGTTTCGTTTTATTAATAATTCCGAAAATTAAGGATGAGTGCAGTGTTTACCCGACTGCGCAAACCCATTCTTCCACATCTCGTGCAGACAAAGCCATTTTTATAGAAGTCATTTACAGAACCTGTCTCACTAAGCATCAAGTACCCTAGGTACGCTACTAGCCAACAGAACTGTTTAAAAAATAGGCCTCATAACTTGGAAGGGGGGCGATTGGTGTTTGGGAGGGGACAAATTGAGATTCATTCAAATGAGCATTAAAAATACTTTTATGAACATGCTGCTTAATTTCTTTTAAGCTACAAAAATGAGCTAACCTGAGCCAGTTCCATAGCGAAATTCAAGTCTTTCGCCACAAGAGTGCGTGCCTGAACTAACTCTGTGAATGTGAAATTAGCGAGCTCGCCACAAGTCAAGTTCCGCCTAGAAATATAACACAGCTAGTTTTCATGCTTGGAAATGTGTGTAATTACTATTGAATACTATTTTATATTTGGATAAAACAATACTGACAAACTGGATTCGAAAAATGCACTTTGATACTTGCCTATTTATCCAAAAACAAAAAAAGCAAATATAATGTGGCAAGAATGGTAGCCAATAAGAATAGGAGGCTCGATTATAAATGCCGCGATCAACATTTATAACCCTATAAAAACATTATGAAATAGATGCTTAAAAAATAATATTCTCCATTGTATAAGAAACATATTCTTTTTGATAACCCCAGTCTTGAATTCCGACTCGACAGGTCAGGAAAGCTACACTCTATCGACCTGTATGGTGACTTGCGTGAATTGTGCATTCTCAGACCATCGATCTAGTAGATAGTTTTATATACCTTGAGAATGTAGACAGTGTATCAGGTGGAACAGAGGAAGACAGTAAAAGTAGTATAAATCTAGCGCATCAAACATTTACGCATCTAAAACCACATGGAAATCTCCGCACATCTCAAACAAGACTAAAAAAAAATCTTTAACTTTAATGTTAAGGTGGTCCTACTGTATGGTTCTGAAACATGAAGAAGCAACAACAAATAAGTACAGACTTTCATCAACAGATGTCTGAGAAATATCTTAAAAATACACTGGCACGACAAAAATAGTAAACACCAAACTGTGTGAGATGGTTGGACAGAGAAATATAGAGTTGCAGAGCTTTGAGAGAATGGGGAGATGGATTGGTCACACCCTTAGAAAAGATACCAACAAAAGAGCTAGACAGGCCTTAGAGTGGAACCCCATCCCTCAGGGAACAAGACTTAGAGGAAGACCAAAAAGAATGTGGCGACGCAGTGTACTAGATGAAGCCGAGAGGACAGGAAAGAGCTGGGAAGCCATTAAAAAACTAGCAAGAGACCATGGAGAGTGGCACGTTCTTGTTGAGGCCCTATGTTCCATGAGGAACGCACAGGAAAGATGATGATGATGAAGTCTTCATAGGGACTTTATAATGATAATAAGAAACAATTCAACATTTTACAAATTTTAGTTTTCTCTCTGATTCATCAAGTTAAAAAGAATTCCAATGGAAGAAACCGTACCTCGAGCAGAGACTTCCAACCTTATGAGTTATACAAAGAATTATTCAACTCGATTCCTAGTTTATGCAATCTCCTTAACTATGTCCAGCAGCTACTCTAATGCATAACAGAACATAAGTTGAAATAAATGAATCCAAATATTTATAATCTACATTGTCGTTCAAATTTTGTTATAATATCTGTACGAGTGGTCTCTGATGAGAGGAATTTTTCAAAATAAAAACTAATAACAAAAATTATTTAAGACATAATTTGGGTCAGGAAGATTTTAAGCGTAGGCAGTTTTATCTATTTATGCAACGGTGACAGTCTATGCTTGTGAGACTAAATACATTTATTAAATAAATGCTAATGTTTACATTTACGAAAAAGAATCTAGATCTAGTTTTTAAAAAATATATTTTTAAATTTTTTAGACTAAATTTTTCTGTTAATTTTTTTTTTATTATAAAAAAAACCTTCATCGATCTAGATCGCATTTCCGTTATTGTATCAGCTCAAGTGTCAATTATTTTATAATATCAAATGTTTGAACCACTAGGAGAATTCGAGAAATCTATCTTTCCAACATCAAATATAGGTCTTGCCTCGCCACTGAGCATGCTCCTTATAATATAACAAAAGAGCATCGTATAACTAAACATTGCAAGAATATCCCTTCGAACATTGCGTATCCTTTGAGATACAATATCAGGTGACGGATGAATAATTTTTTAAACTAAGTCATTTTGGGAATATTGTTGTAATTACAAAAATGAACGATCGGGTAAAGACTATCAATTCGAAGAGTTGATTTTTCGTTCTGTCAGTTCTCAATGTAATTGTACATGGCGATTAGAATAGAAAGTCCCCCCAACAGTAGACCTATAGAAAACCACAGCTCACGTCTTAACGTTTTACATTGCTTCTTTCGCGTAAAACTATTCGGCTATTATAGTCTTGAAAGAAAGTCTTTGCAGTGTAACTTCTAAAATGGTTATTTTCTGACATTTAATATTGCAATTAATATATTCATTATGGCTCTGAGACATGGACACTTTACAGAAAACAACTAAGACTTCTTGAGTGCTTTCACCAAAGATGCTTGAGCTCCATCATGGACATACGGTGGCAGGACCGCACTACAAACAACGATGTCCTTGCCAACGCCGGTATGGACAGTATAGATGGGCTTCTTATGGTCCGACAGTTGCACTGGGTAGGGCTGGTATCCCGTATGGGAGACGAAAGTATGTTAAAGGCAGTCTTTTTTTGTGAGCTTAAAGGTGGTCAACGTAACAGAGGCGCCCCACGGAAACGCTTCAAAGACCAGCTTAGGCGTCAACTTTCCTTGGCTGACATAGAAGAGAGCACATGGTTGTATGCGGCCTCCGAACGAGACAGCTGGAGGTCACTCACGAAGGCCGCTGGATACACATTTGAGACCAAAAGAAAATCCGCTGCCAAGGACAAACGCAGACGGCGAAAAGAAAATCTAAATCGACCACCTGCGGACAATGGTTATGCATGCCCTGGATGTGGCGAAGTATGTAGGTCACATCTGGGGCTGCGCAGCCACGGGAAATACTGCATGCCTCACTAATCTTCGGACTCGAAGACAAGCCTTATTATTATGGCTTTAGCAAGAATCATCAAGTGATGCAAAATCTCTACGTTATAGTGTAAAACGTGCACCTAGTAACAAAGAGACTTAAAAACATCGCGTTAGTATTCTAAAGAAGTGTTATTGTGAGGCAACTCTGTTACTCCGACAACCTTTCAGCTTAATAAAAAAAAAAAGATTGCAAAAAATATGTTCGTCCCCATACGGAATAAGTGCCCTGCAAAGCGAGACTGTCGGATTATAAGAAGTTCATACCATTTTGCAAGAATATCGAAGTTTGTATTGCGGTCTTTGGTGAAGTCGTTCAAGAAGTCTTAGTTGCTTTCTATAAAGTACTCATGTCTCAGATCCACATAGAGGGGTTGAGAGAATCACTGGTTGAAACTGATTTTTGTAGACAGGCGGAGCGATTTATTTCGCCACGCTCTCGCTTGGAGGCGTCCAAAAGCACGACTATCCCTGATCACATATCAACCTCTCTTTAAAGCAATGCGTCATTTGATACTATGCTTCCCAGATAATGTGAAGTTATCTACCACTTCTAAGAGATGTCTATGCGCGGTGATCTTTGGGGCTGAGTAGATTTTATTGGGTGACTTCTGGAACATGACTTCTGTTTTACCGAGGTTTATAGGTAAATCAAAAAAAGCAGCAGCGTGATAAAAAATTCGTTGACCGCGAGCTGGATATCATCAGGGCCAGCCTTAGGCCTATGCTGCCGCAGTGGACCCCGAAGGTTCAAAAGCCCCGCTCTAATTCTAGGTGTAAATTATTAAATTAAACCATTATAATTTATAATAGGGTTCCATTGGTCTCCTTGTTTTCAAGGAGCTCTTGGAAATTTCCTGAAACTCATAAAAATGTCCTTAAAAAGAAAAAATTGCCATTTTGGGTGTTAATCAATATGATAAACGCCAGTTCTACGCATGATATAAAAAAAAAACGGCATAGTTAGCTTTCATTTAATAAAATTGTAATGCAAATACGAATTTAATTTTCTAATACAAAATCTTTATTTTCACTTATTAATCCTTATCCCTAACCTTACTGGTCCGCGAGCAATCCATTTGACATAGGGCCCCGAAAATGTTAGGGCCGTCCCTGGTTGTGCAAGTAGGGCATAGATAAGCTATGTTATGACCATTTCCTATGTTTTGGTATGGGACAGTAGACTTCGAAGCTTAAACACATTGCAATAATTCACCAGCAAAATAATAATAAAGTAAAAGCTAACTACCGGTGTACGCATTTAAAGTGTAAACAATTTATAAAGCCTTTAAAACACAATAACTAATTATTATTTTTCTTCCATAGTTTCATAATGGATCAATGGACAATAAGATGGTGCGTAAATGTTTAATTACGCCAATTGAATCAATAAAACTTTTTCTTGTTTGCGAAGAAATGTCTTAGAGTACTGCTGTGAGCCTAGTGACGTAAGCGGTGTCAAGTTTTTTTCCCATTGATGTCATATAGAAAATTTCATTCATAAAATATTCTAGCCAAAATTAATTTTAGACAATGAGCCATTTTCAAACCGATATAACGGTAGACTTCGAGTTTTCCCGATGTGGCTAATGAGTTGAGAATGTTTTTCTCACTATTATGCACATACCGTGAAATTTTAAATAAAATCGTTATATATACATACATACATACATACATACATACAAGAATTGCTCGCTTAAGAGTATAGGAACAATGCAGTGTGTATTTCTGTTGGTTAAATTCTGTATGAAGTACTCATGTCATGTACGTATGTTTAGACGTAAAGTTTTAATAACTATGATAAACATTGTCATTCAGTGAATATTACTGGTAAATAGTTATTTGCTTTTATTTGAGATTCTAGTAGATGTAGTCGAATCCACACAAAAACAAAAACCAAGCTTTTTTTTTTTTTTAGTGTATCCGGTGTAAAGAACACGTTGGTTGCTTATTGATGAGCGAAGTATTTTATTAAACCAAAAACAAATACATTGTGTGCTTTTTTTTCCAGTACTTTATAATACGAATTCTATGGGTTTTTTTTTTTTTTTTTTTTTGTTGGCAAAAGCTTCCTTAACATTTTTTAAATTATGTACATATCTCCATAAATCTTCATTTTTATTCTCCTTTTGATAAACTTTTCTTTACGTTTCATCATATCGCCACCACATCTCTTCATAACACTTTCTTTTCTTTCTCTATCTTAATGGCATTTTTTGAAAAATAAAAAGTTGAAGAAAGAGTAGATGACTGTAATTAGCTCGTAGTAGGAACATACTTAATTATTGGTAAATAATGATAGAATCTCTCCATACCCTGTGTAATTAATACTGGACTTTGCATTTAAAAACACATAGAAGAAAAGAAAAGTTTAATGTTAGCCTGAGGTGGTGGGCGCGGTGGCTGAGTGATTAAGCATTTGACTTCTGAATAGCAGTCCTGGGTTCGAATCTAGGTGAAGACTGGTATTTTTGAATTACGGGGCCCCTGAGTCCAAACTATTCTAATGGGTATACCCAACTTTAGTAAGGGAAAGTAAAGGCGTTTGGTCGTTGTGCTGACCACATGACACACAGTACGTTAACAGTTGCCAGTTGGCTAAAGAAACTGATGACCTTAACATCATCTACCCTACAGAACGCAAGATCTGAAAGGGGAACTTAATGTTGGCCTAAATGTACTGTGGGGCATGGGGACTTGAGACATGACATAATGCACTACAACGATGAAAGGGAAAAGCACACACTATACCCCTCTGCATTAGCGTCCAGTGACAGCTGTGTGCACGTCTCACGGTAACCATCGAGCTGCACCAGAGCACACGCAGTACTTACTGCCAGACAGACCACTGCCACAGACAGATACGACAGCATTAGGAGACTGCCATTGCTGTGAAGAAAGAGATGCAGCTTTTATGGTTAATACCGTAACTCTAATAACGTCAGAGTGGGAACAAAAGATGTGTAAAATAGACCTAGATCTAGGCTTTTCATAAAAGTCAACAATTACAGTAAAGCAAATTTATATCTAAAGATATATTCAGATGTAAACGATCTAAACTAAGGGATTTTGCTTTAACGTTTAAATTTAAATCTCTTAGCTTCGAATGGAAATGTAAATTATCCCACCTACTAAAACAGTTATTTCCTGTCTAGTTAGGCTTCAGGCGTTTTCGCGCATCTTTATAACAAGCACTTTGTATCAGTAGTTAGCAGAAATAACATCGTTGTATTTTATTATGTAATAATCTGCAATCAAGATAGTTTCTATGGCAAGACATTATTACAGTGTTGAGCTTAATGGGGAAAACTAGAAAGTGTATATTTTTCTTTTATAAGAGAGATGAAACATTATTATCATTCAAAGAACATGTTGTGGAAGCTTTCAATATTAGTATTCCTATAAATGTGAGAAGCAGAAAGCAGTGGCGTAGCTAGGGTAGGGGAGTAGGGGGGAGAATTTGAAAATCCCCCAGGGCCCCACTTTGAAAAGGGGGGGGGGGGGCCCAAATGAGTGTTTTGTTCACATTAAATATTAAATATTACGCAAAATACAGATCAAGCCCTCCGGGCCCCGAAATGATGGAAAATTACTAGCTAAGCCCCTGACAGAAAGATCCTAGCTTTCACATACGAAGACCGCATCGAAAAAACGAAGAGATTAGAGACAGGATTGGTACAGCGATTGGACCCTATGACCAGCTAACTATGTAAGAAAAAATAAACGCAAACTAAAACTCTATGACCATATCACAAGGTCCTCAGATTTCGAAAATAACTCCCTTCAGGGAACAGTACCAGAAAAAGAAGAAGAGGCAGAGAAAGCGATGGAGAGAAAACATAAATAATGACATGCCTGTCATTGAAAGAAATTATTCAAGGCAAAAGAATGGAATGGAGAAAGAAAGTCAACAGATCTTTTGTGGTGCCCCAACGGTCCAATTAAAGGGATATGATAAGGCAGGGGCGGACTGGGTATCAAAATCAACCCGGGCATTACCATATAAACCGGCCCACAAATGGCATGTCATATATTTTCGGTGTGGGGGGGATTTTAACCCCCCTCCTCCATTTATATATATATATATATATATATATATATATAATATAATATAATAATATATAATTAGTGTGTGTATATGTAATTAATCTTCATTAAATTCTTATCTTTAATTTTTTAAAACGTTTTTTCTACACTCTCTTCCTATAATTAGTGAAAGGCTGTACACACGCCAAGGGACAGCTAGGGAGTCTGGGGAAGCGCTGTAAGCGCCCCCAGTGTTCGCCCCGGATCCATTATTTCCGTTATTTTAAGCTTTAAAAAAATGCATATTTTGAGGTATCTACAGTGCAATTAGCCTGCTACTCTACCGCTAAAAAAAATCAAAAACTAAATCTTCTATTCACTGGAGTCCCCCCCCCCCCCAGCGACTGGTAGAAAATGGTAAAATGCTTTAGTTTTGTATTGGAATGGGGGGGGGGGACCACAAAACTTCTTTTGGCTACGCTCATAAAATTTGGTGACTGTAGCTTGCTTAAGTTGGCTGCACTGAGGAAGTAAGTAAAGTTTCACTTTCAGACAATGAGATCTGAGGCCCGTGATGATTTGAACTCCTCCCCTCTCGTCTAAGCCCATGTGTTTTATCATAGGTGTAAGCCTAATTCTATTCAAACGAGTTTGATAACGCATCGAAAACTGAATGTATGCTTTCGTAGGCTTATATAATGTATTCTATTTATACATGTATGTAGTCTGAAAACTATAAGTGTATAAACTTAATGAGTTTCAAACCTTTTGGTATTACTAATATATTACAGACGTTTCTTCAAAAAAATAAAATAATTAGGTCCTAAGCATTTCACGTGTCAATCTAGTCATGCATGTTGATCTGTGACTTAAATTATGCTAAATCATTGGTTTTCCTGGCTGGCTCAGGCAACCCATTCCTTTCAAGTGGTATCACCACAAATACAAAACTAGGGGTCTATCGAGCCGTCATCCTCCCTACATTGCTCTATGCCTCAGAAACATGAATAGTGTACAGTTAACATGCAAAGAAACTGAATCACTTCCACATGACATGTCTGTGAAAAATACTGAATGTCTAATGGCAAGACAAAATACCAGATACTCAATTCCTTCAAAGAGCGGGTCTGCAAAGCATCCACATAATCCTAATGCCGTCCCAGCTGCGATGGGCAGGACACGTATGCAGAATGAAAGACCACCGCATCCCTAAACGACTCTTGTATGGCCAACTTAGCGAAGGAAAGGTGGTCAAAGAAAGCGCTTCAAGGACACCCTCAGCATAGACACAGCCATCTGGGGGACAGAGGCACATGACAGAGCATCTTGACGTCGCGCTGTGAAAACCGGCGCACAGGTTGCTTAGGAAAAGAGAACCAAGCTGGCAGAAGAAAAACGCCATAGAAGAAAAGCAAGGCCAATGACACTAGCTCCAGCTGGAATAACCTGCCTAGTGTGCGGCCGAATAATCCGGGCTTACATAGGTCTCACCAGCCACACGAGGAGAAATAAAACCCCAGTGCAAAGCCCTCAGCCCCCTGGATGACAAAGTGGTCATAATCGAACTACGATGGACGAACTATATATATATATATGTATATGCATAGATAGATAGATCTATATATATATTCCTTTATAAGATAAGAGAAAGCAGAACGGTTAGAGAGGTACTTCTAAATGTGAAAAGCTCTTGCTTCGTCCTAGTACATTCTCAAAAACGCGATTTGTAGATGAATATATTATTTAAAATATAAATGATTCTAAATCTCCTTTCATTAAATATCGGATGTGACAGCGCTATATAAATTATTTTAATTATTGTAATAATTTTCAATACTAATGACTTCATACTAAGCATAAGTTTGCTATACATCATAATGGTATAAAATTGATTTAGATCTACATTTATGTTTTAAAAAAATAATATTTTTGTAAGCCTTAAGTGTAGTATTTTTAGATCTATGTTATTACAAATAAACAACAACAAACTTACTTTTTCTTATCAAATCGCAGAAACTAGAGCTATGAATAAGTTGGGTGGTTTGCAATTTCGCGGCTGTGTGTATGTGTTTGTTAACTTCTATTAAGTTTTATTAAAGAGCTAATTGTCTCCCCTTTTGACGCGTTATATCAATGTTTTCTAACTTAACCTCTCCCATCCCTCTTTTTCGTTAACTTTCAATGGAACCATTAAAAGACGGGGGAGGGAAGGAGCAAAACAAAAATGGGAGTGCCATCAAAGGCACATGCCAACCAGCAAAACGATCAGGCCAAACGCAGTCTCGAAGACATCAAAGTAGTGTTGAAGGCCATGCCGCTCGTGCATAGCAGAAAGTATGGTCTAACGGCTAACGTTTTACAAATGATAATACGTACAGTGTATAGTGTAATTCTTAAAATTATATTCTTGTTGAATTTCAAACAAAATTAATTGTAATAATAATAATTAAAAAAAAAAAAACACACACAAGAAAACGTGTTCGGGCATTTGTATCTTGCTGCTGTCACTTTTTTTTTTTTTAAGTTGTCTGCATTGAACTTTTTTTTTCTTTGGTCGCGACCAGACCGGCACATTTGGTACCGGCCCACCGAGCATTTGCCCGTTTGCCCATATAGCCAGTCCGCCCCTGTGATAAGGTGATGACTGCGAAAGCTGGCAAGAGTGTTGACTCTATCGAATAACATCCTAACTCCTTATGTAACGTTTTTTTAAAGAATACAATTCATACACATGCAATCAGTTGTACTTAATATCACTAGTCAGATTTAAAGTCTCAGTTTCGCATTATTCGATTGGGGGGGGGGGGGGGATTCGATATATTGAGTCTAGATCTATTAATTTAAAATGCAGAGTAGTATTATTAACATCTCTGCATTCTAACACTTCATAATTAAGTAAAACCAACCCAACTGATAACATCAGAGGCCACACAGTAAGAGTTGACCAACCGATAATCACCGAGACTATGGCTATCGATACGGGTACGTATGTTGTGCAGTCGCAGTAGAACTGTGGTCCCCATTCGGTGCTTACTGATTCAAATCTGGAGCAAGAAAAAGAACTAGTAGCCTACTATAGAGGAGAGCCTAACTATGCTGAATATATTTCATTGTTATACAGAAGGTTATAATAAATGGAAGTATATTTTGGAATTTTACTTCAAATAACTAGTAATTGGTGAAATTCGCTGCTTTCTTCATTCATAATTGGTTGTGATTTGAAAAGGATAAGGGAGCTAACTCACTCGGGACAGAGTTGTCTGTCGTTTTGTTTCAGCAATATTCAGATAATTTGGGTTTGACCTCTTACTGACCGACTATTTCCACTTAACATAGGAAAGATGAAAGACTATAATGTCCAGATAATGATGACAGGCTATTTTCACCTGTCACTGTCAGATATGAAAAGTTAAATCTCTTCATTATGCTCCTGTCCACTAGAGACATAAAGAGCTAATGGTGTACCTAGGGTCATCTTGTCTTAATTGTAAGCACTGCATATCCAATAGGCCACTGTATCCTATAAAGTAGGCTACACGTTAGTAATGATGAGGGAAGTATTTTATTATATTAAACCAAAAACAATCAGTATTGCAGAATTTAGAAGGATAATTATAATCTTTAAAGCCGAGAAAAAGGTATCTTTGAAATTTCATTGGTCAAAAAGTGAAATAGAAATAACTTTATCTGAATGCTTAATCTTTGAGAATTAGCCGATTGTGGAATAGATGTTAGAAAAATCATTCATGAACAGAAACATTATAAAAAGTTTTTTTTTTCAATGTCCAATAAAACCAGAAATCTTTTTAGACGTCAAGTCAACAATAAACCTAAAGATCTAGTTCTACTTCTAAATGTTTTTAGGCGTCAAGTCAACATTAGATCTCAAGATCTAGGTCTGCTTCTAAATGTTTTCAGACATCAAGTCATCAATATTAGACCTAAAGATCTAGATCTACTTCTAAATGTTTCAGATGTCAAGTCAACATTAGACCTAAATATCTAGATCTAGCTTTACAAAACGACTCTTACGTTATTGTTTTACACACTTTAGACGTAATGTTGGAGGTTTCTTCTTTAAATGTGAAATTTATTCTCGTGTACAAAAAGCAGTGCTCATTGTAAGCGGCCTACAAAATATAAATACAGATTATGTAGTACATTTTAAATTATTTAGACAGTCCATAGAGAAATAATTAGGGGTATACCTTTTCATTGCCAATTACTAATTATCTTTATAATTCGAGCAGCAAACTATTCTGGTCTTAAACTGGAACTCTGGGGACTTTCTCACGGTTAGTGGCGTTAAAATGTAGAAATATGAAGGAATCTCTCATTGGGCTCGGACTCCGGCCTCGCCGCATAGCTGAACAGGCTTGGATGAAAATGCGTGACATCACAATAAACGGATGTGATAAAATAGTTATCTAGTAAAATGTAGTTGATGGTGACTTCCGAGTAGAAGCCAATCTCTCATTTCTGGTCTGTCGGTAAAACTCTTCTCGCTGTTAAATAGTCCTATTAGAACTCAAGCTCAACTCGTAATGGGCAGTCCACAAAGGTCTTTCAACGCAACTTAATTAACATGATTCAAGTTATCTATTTAAAGACCGGCGTTTTAGTTAAAGATAATAAGAGCATGGTATCAGCGAATGTTTCTGCAGTTCTGCTGTGGTTTGTTGAAAGCTGGAGTATATAAAACTTAGCAAGAGTCTGATGATGTATCGATACTTTCAATAAAAGAATTAACATTTTAAAAAAATGTTATTTTACAAAGACAATTCTTCTTCTATGAAGCTGATCCTTTTTGTAACAGCGATTACTTTGCCTGGGTGGACCACTTCGGGGGCCGATTTTGAGTTTGTGTTTCCACACAAACTGTCTTTGTAACCTTGTTTATTTCTGGAATCTTCCTAGCTTTCTTATGAATGTTTTTTCTCAAACAGCTGCCCAATTGTTTTTTTTTGTCAATGACTTTACCAGCAGCATTTAAGATTCTATGAAGTTCATTTTTAATTTTAATGTTCAGATTTCCATGTCAGACAGTGATATTAAAACTTAAAAATAGTGCAGATGTGAGCGTGACAAAACATCGGCAAGGCCTTTTCGCCTAACATTAGGCCTATGATTGAGTGCATTAACGTAACCACACACTATGTATGTACCTGAATGATCCCTAAGGGCATGTAAGTCAAAGGAGCGACTAGAAACGATAAAAAACATGTCACCAGAAGAATGTTTCTCAACGTCCTCATGGGGGCGAAATCATTCATATCCAAAGAGTTGTGCCGGGATAGCATCGACTTGGTCAGTTCTGAGAGCAGCAAAGTGGATATCCTCCCATGAATATTTTCTACAAAACTTTTAGCTTCCGGGCGGTGCGGCTGGAAAGCGTATAAATTTTTGTTTGTTGGAAAATGTTAATCTTGCAATGTTTGTTTTAAAAATCCACCCGCAGTATAATGTCAGTGGCGTAGCAAGATACCCGTGAAGCCGGGTTCAGGACTATTGCTTAACCCCTCCGTTGTGTTGAGTGTGACTGAACCCAATTTGAGGCACACTGTATCTAC